>PVHX01011227.1:0-65406 GCA_004024805.1 Geosciurus inauris
TGCCTTACTTTCTCTTGTTCCTCTACAAATCACTAGAACTGTTCTTGCCAAGGAGACAAAAGTTCTTTTAATTGCCAAGAAAAGGAGTTAATGAGAGAGAGAGAGCTAAGAAGACAGGCAGAGGGTAAAAAGTATAGGCCTTTTTTAAAATGTCAGACTAAAAAGATTATACTATATTTAGTAGGAGATAATTAGATGTCATTAAAATGTTTGTTATTATTGTTTTGCAGTACTAGAGATTGAGCCCAGAGGTGCTCTACCACCAAACTACATCCCTAGCCCCTTTAAAACATGTTTATTTTGCAGTAGAATCTCCCTAAGAAGGCCAGGCTGGCCTTGAACTTGTGATCCTCTTGCCCCGGCCTCCTGAGTTGCTGGAAATACAGGTGTGCGCCACTGTGCTCGGTTAGCATCGTTAAAGGTTTTGAAGCATGTGATCAAAGGGATGACATGACGAGAGAGCCTCTGTACAGGGAATTAGATACGTGGAAACATGGTTAGAGGAGGGACCGTGGGTGTGGGCCTGAGCATGGGGAAGAGGGTAGAATCACAGAGATCTGCAGCAGAGTCATGGCAATAACCTGCTGAGGAGAGCCTGCCTGGGGGTGCTAATAGTGGAAATGCAAAGAAATATTGCATAGTTTAATTCCATCTGACTTGTGCTGTGATTGGTTATATAAGAATAATAAACATATATAATCTTATTCTCTTTTCTTTTTATTTGTTCCTCTACAATTCCACTAAAACTGTTTTTGCTAAAGAGACCAAATACACACACACACACACACACACACACACATACACACATGCATACACATGCATACACATGCACACACTCACGCACCTACATTTTTTTTTCCTTGTATCCTCCATTGGGGTTAAAGTAAGCCTCCTTCTTTAGTAATATTTTTCTAATTTGATTCTTACCAATTCTTCTTTGATTAGTCATTTCAAAGACTCCCATTAAAATTTTAAGTGAAATAGTATTAAACGGAAGAATTAACTTGGAAATAATCCAATTATAGAATATAAGGATAGAACAGTATACTTTCCTACTCATGAATGTAGATTTTCTTTTAGCTATTTGTGATCTTTTATCACCTGTAGTAAATGTTAATAATGTTTTCATGCTGTGCCTGCCTGTCTCTTATTGCATTTATTCTTTGGTGTTTTATATAGCAGAAAATGGTTTACGAATGCAATATTTGCCGGTATATAGTCAAACTGTTTCCTGACCACAGAGAAATGATGAATACTACCTATTTACTCAATACATAACTAATTGGACCTCTTATTAGCTTTACTAGCTTCTGTTTCTTTGCTTGTTTCTCTTTTCTGATAGTAGTGTCTAGTTCTTTTCTTGTCTCATTTCATGACTAGGATGCCTGAGTAATTCTGAATAACAACAATGATGAAGGGCAGAAACACTGGATATTACATTTTCTTATTCCTTGAATGAAAACCAATTTTATTTTCTCTTTCTTTTTATTTGTGTATTTATTTATGTATGTATGTATTTATTTACTTATTTACTTACTTAGAGTTGGAGATTGAACCCAGGGGCACTTAACCACTGAGACATATCCCCAGCCTTTTTTATTTTTTTATTTTGAGACAGCGTCTCCCTAAGTTGCCTAGGGCCTCCCTAAATTGCTAAGTCTTTGAACTTGTGGTCCTCCTGCCTCAGCCTCTCTAGCCACTGGGATTACAGGTGTGTTCCTCCAAGCCTAGCTTTTACTTTTTTACGTTAGTACTTTAACCATTTTGATTTTTTAAATCATTCTTTAAAAAAAAAAAAAACCCACTTTGTGCTCTTTTTTATCTTTTTCTTTCTTCTTTTGTCTTTCTGCTCTAATTCCTTGAGATAGCATCTTCCTGCATTCTGTTGAAGATTCCTGAAATTCTTTAGAACTTTGAGGAGATCCTTCTTTTCCTCTAGACTCTGTATGTGTGTATGCGTGTGTGTGTGTGTGTGTTGCTAGGAGTCGAACCCAGGGCCTCATGTGTGCCTGGCAAATGCTCTACCACTGACTATATCCCCAACCCCTCTTGCTCATTCTTGAGTAGATTGAGACTTGGTTATACTTTTTTGTCAACAGATGAAGTGGACTGTCATGGCTCTTCTCTCTATACTCAGGAGAAGATTGAGTTCCCTTCCTGGATCTGTTTAAGAACAGATTAAAATGTCTAGTGTCCAGTTTGGGGATGCTTTCAGTTACTGAGTTTCTTCTATCACTCCTTGGACTTTGAAACTATGGAGTGCGTGAAAATGAATATACTCACTAGGTACCTGTGACAGTTGATTTTAAGAAGCCATTTGACTGGCCCAGGAGGTACACAGACATGGTCAGACTTTATTGTGAGTGTCTGTTCACCTCCCGGGCCAGTCAAATGGCTGCTTAAAATCAAATGTCAAGGGTACCACGTGTCATTTTCACGTACTCCATAGTTTCAAAGTCCAAGGAGTGATAGAAGAACCTCAATTCAGAAAAGAATTACATATATAATGATAATTTAAATCTAATATTTCTTCAAGAAAAACTTGGAGCTGAAAAATGGGAGACATAAAGTAAACAAATTAGTATACTGATAGTAAAAATAAGAATAGAAAATGTAACCTCAAAAATCACATGAAGAAAAACATGTAAATAATTTTGGTCAACATAGAATAAAAAGAGGGAAATGAAAAAAGAGGAATAATATAAAAACCTTAAAATGAATAGCATAAGAAAAAGAAAATAGCTGGGTGTAGTGGAGCATCCCTGTAATCCCAGTGGCTCAGAAGGCTGAGGCAGGAGGATCGCGAGTTCAAAGCCATCCTCAGCAAAAGCGAGTCACTAAGCAACTCAGTGAGACCCTATCTATAAATAAAATACAAAAAAGTGCTGGGGATGTGGTTCAGTGGTTGAGAGCCCCTGAGTTCAATCCCTGGTATCCCCCCTGCCAAAAAAGAAAGAAAATAAATAAATAACTCTCTTTAAAAATGGGCATAAGAAGTAAATAGGCATTTCTCAAAGGAAGACATAAATGGCCAATAGGTATAGGAAAAATTGTTCAAAATCACTAACAGTGGTGCTGAGGTTTTGGCTAAGTGACAGAGCATCTGCCTAGCCTGTGTGAGGCACTGGGTTCGATCCTCAGTACTACATAAAAATAAAAAAATAAAATAAAGGTACTGTGTCCATCTACAACAAATTTTTTTTTTAAAAAAATCACTAGTCATCAGGGAAATGCAAATTAAAAACACAATGAGATATTACCTCATACCTGTTAAAATGGCCATCATCAAAAAGATGAAACACAAGGGTTTAGCTAAGGTGTAGAGAAAAAGGAGCCCCGTACACTATTGATGGGAATATAAATTAGTACAGTCATTATAGAAAAACAACAGGGTGCTTCCTCAAAAAATTAAAAATGAAAATATCATGTGACCCAACAATCCCACTCTTGGAAATACATTCAAAGGGAAAGATACAGATATGTTGAAGAGATATCAGCCCTCTCATGTTCATTGCAGCCCCCAGTGGTGAAGATAGGAAAGCAACCTATATCCCACAAGAAATGAAAGTATGAAGAAAATGTAAAGCTGGGTGCGGTGGCTCAAGCTGGTAATCCCAGCACTTTGGGAGGCTGAGACAGGAGAATCGCAAGTTCAAAGCCAGCCTCAGCAATGGCGAGGCATTAAGCAACTCAGTGAGACCCTGTCTCTACATAAAACACAAAATAGGGCTGGGGATGTGGCTCAGTGGTCGAGTGCCCTGAGTTCAATTCCGGTACCAAAAACAAAAAACAAAAAAGAAAATGTAGTATATATACAAAATGGAATAGCATTCTGCCTTAAAAAGGATAAGATCCTATCATTTATGGCAACATGGATGGAACCGGAGACTATAATGTCAAGTGAAATAAGCCAGACACAGAAAGACAGATACCACTTGATTTTACTTATATATGGAATCTTAATAAAATAAAATAACAACAACAATCAATCTCATAGAAGCAGAGAGTAGAACTGGTGGTTACCAGGACCTGATGAGGGGATCGTGTGGTGGGAGAAGAATTGGGGAGATGTTAGTCAAAGGATATAAAATTTCAGTTAGACAAAAGAATTAAGTTCAACAAAGCAATTATACAGCATGGTGACTATAATTGGTAACAATGTTCTGTACACTCAATAGTGGCTGGGAGACTGGATTCAGGGCATTCTTATTATGGGGAAATGAACGGTGTGTGAGGAAGTGGATATGTAGATTAGCTTGATCTGAATATCCTACAGTGTATGCACATATCAAGTCATCCTGTTGTGCACCGTAAACATATATTATTCTTTATTTGTCAGTTATAATCTTTTAATTAATAGCATAAAATAAGATGAAAAATCTAATAAGTAGTTCAGTAATTACACTAAGTCTTAGGGGATTTAAGAACCCCAGTTAAAAGAGACTCTCATATTGGGTTAAATATAAATTCTAGATGTTTGTTATGTAAAACAAACACTGCTAAAGTAAAATAAGACAAAAAATTAAAAATAAATGAATGGAAACAATTAGTATGAATAAAAGCAAACAAAAAGGGAGCAGAAAAATAATACAAATATCGTGCAAATTAGTATAAAACAATTCTATACAATAATTTACTTTATATTAATGAAGTTACTATCCAAATTTAAGATATAAGAATTATAAAACTTTATAGCACAAATATAAAGCAAAACAAGACCTTACCAATAATACTTAAGGCAAAATTATATGCATTTTCACTCTCATCAAATCTACCAGATAAAAATACATAATAATATAGAAAAAAGTTATAATGCCCAATGAGCTTAATTTAGGAGATATAGAAAAATTTATATCCTAATTATTCTATATTCATCTCAAATGCATGAACTTTTCCTATAAAGTGTATTTCAGACTACAAAGAAAATTGTAAGAAATTAAAAAAAATTACAGTAATTGTCAACCACAAGACATTCATTTTAAAAGAATCTTTTTAAACATTACTTATCAATTTAAAAGAATTTTTTCCAAATAATTCTGAAGCAAAAGAAAAAAATTTATTGTAATTATAAATTATTCATAAAATTATCAACAATAAATATTGCACCCCTTGAATTTTTGGAATGAGAACTAAACTATACTAAAATAAATAGATATACTCTTAAACTATTTTTAAATAATGATTTTTTAAAATAAGCAAATTAAACTTTGAATTCTAGGTGCAATAAAACATCACTAAAACTTCAGGGAGGTATGAAGAGGTTACAAATAAATATAAAAGTTTAAATAAATAGTGCACAATTTTGAGAGTTGATTCTTTCCAAAACCCATTTAACCACACAAATTGTTCAACACTAATTCTTGATTAAAAACAAAATTGCAGCAATTAAAAAGAATACAAGCAAAAGTCTAGTAAATTAAGACTAGAAATATATATATTTTTTATTTTTTATTTTTATTTTTTGGTACCAGGGATTGAACTCAGGGGTACTCAACCACTGTGCCACATCCTCAGCCCTATTTTGTGTTTTATGTAGAAAGAGTCTCACTGAGTTGCTTAGCGCCTCACATTGCTGAGGCTGGCTTTGAACTCGCGATTCTCCTGTCTCAGCCTCCCTAAGTGCTGAGATTACAGGCATGCGCCACTGTGCCCGGCTTAGAAATACATTTTTAAGATGAAAGAATATGTCTGAAGCTACAAGTACACATTTAATAGATAAATCTTTCCTTAAGATTTTTTCTTTAAAAGTTGCTATGGTGGCAACTATACAGTAGGCCAAGGTAGGCAAATTACAAACTTGAGGCCAACCTGAACAATTTAGCAAGACTTTGTCTCAAAATAAGACAAAAAGAGGGCTAGGGGAGTATCTAGAGGTAGCACACTTCCCTAGCATGTGCTAGGCAATTCCCAGCACCACCACCACCACCACAAAAAGGATTCTAAAGATAGAAGAAAGGGAAAATCATCTGCTACCACTAAAATCAAGTAAAAAGAGAAGAAAACCAAAATATATAACATTATGATTGAAAAAAAGCAATAGAATATTGTTTACTCAATAAAGTTTGTTCAATGTGGCTAAATATTTGGAAAAGAGTGAAGTTAGAATGCACAACAATTAATTTCACTCAAATGAAGGATTAAAATACAAGAACCTATTAAAAACACAGGGAGAAAATACAAGTTATGATGTATATAATCTTCAAGGTAGGAAAATGACTACTATGAATGGTACCAAAGATAAACAACTGTAGTGTTGATTATTGATAGCTTTGTTCACATATGTTCAACATTTTTATACATTCAATCTTTCACAAACAAAATAAAAAGACAAATGATATAATGAGAAAGAGTTTGGCAAAAAAATAATAAAACTTGCTATTTTTGTATGTAAACAGTTCTTACAAGTCAACAAGATAGGGTCAAATCAAGAAGTTCATAGAGAAAAACCTCACCAATAGTGCCACATGAACCACTTTGGATCCTCAAATATCAAGACATCATAAGTGCAAGCCAAATCACAGTTATTAGCGGGAATAGAATCTTTTAGTGTAATACAAGCAGACCAGAGAAGACAGACCCATATGGAAACTCTATGTTTTCTTCCTGTTGGGCCAAGTTGTCTTTCTAAAACTCTACTAGTATGAGACTAAGTTTTAAGACAAATGATTTCTGTAAGTAACAATAATTGTTGGAAGTTAGCAGGAAAAGGGAATCGACTTGGACCAAATAAAGTAATTTTCCTTTAACTATAATTTGTAATTTTGTATTGTGGTAACATACACATGCCACTGTTTATACCATTTTAATTATATGATTCAGTGGCATTCTGTATATTCATAGTCATGCAACAATTACTGCCATCCATCTCTATAACTTTTCACCTTACAAAACTGAAACTTTGTACCCATGAAACAATAACTCGCCACTCCTATCCATGACCCTCCATTTCCCTGGCCATAACCATTCTATTTTTTGTCTCTATGAATTGTATTACTCTGATAACCTTGTAAGTGAAATCATATGGCATTTGTCCTTTTGTGACCGACTTACTTCACTTAATGTAATGTTTTCAAATTTCATCTATATTCTAGCATGTCAGAATTCCCTCTCTTTTTAAAGCTTAATATTCCTCTGAGTGTGTGTATGTGGGTCTCAAAAAAATACGTATTTTTTTTTAGCTATTAACCCATTGATGGATACTTCTACTTTCTGACTACTGCAAATAATGCTTCTCTGAACATGGGTGTTCAAACGTTTATTTAAGTCCTTGCTTTCAATTCTTTTAAAGTTCTGCACTCTTTTTCAAATTTTTTTTTTAGTTGTGTCCATTTAGGGCACAGTATCTTTATTCATTTATTTTTATGTGGTGCTGAGGATCGAACCCAGTGCCTCACACGTGTGAGACAAATGCTTTCCATTGCTTTCAATTCTGTCCTTACTTTTAATTCTTTTGGGTATCGAGCCAGGATTGGTATTGCTAAATCACATGGTAATTCTATTTTAATTTTTTGATGGACCACTATACTGTTTTCCCTGGCAGCTGCACCAATTTACATTTCCACCAACAGTGCACAAGGATTCCAATTTCTCTACGTCTTTGCCAATGCTTGTTATTTTCTCTCCTCCTTCTCCTCTTGCTCCTCTTCATTCTCCTTTCTCCTCTTCTTTGCTAGAAGCCATCCAAATGTGGGTGAGGATAAGTTGTGATATAGTTATTTTAATCTATTGTTATAATCAAAATTCTATTTATACTGAAAAAGAATGTTTGCAAAATACCCTGAGATTTATTAACTACAGCTGGACATGCTATGTTGCGTAGGCTACCATAATACATTATTTAGGCAGGGTTGTTTGTCCTCTGGCAGCTGACTAAACTGCAGACACAGATTTTTAAGGAGAATCAGCTTCTGTAGGGTTACTTCAAAACACCACTCCAAGTTCATGATAGTAACATCATATTATGGAGGCCATGCTACCCCTCAGTTCACCTACCTAATGGTCCCAATTTGGTCCTGCAATGGCCAAATCCTAGGTGTATGTTTAAGTTGTTTCAGTTTTAATAGTGCTTCAAGATTCACTTCAAATATCCACTGACTTGATTTATAATTCTTCTCCATGAAAATAAGTTAAGCACTATGTTTTTATTAAGGTCTTTATGAGAGTTTATTTTTGTAATACAAATTTTGCAATTCAATTAATTCTTAGCTTTAGAGATATTTTCTATGGAAGTAAGAGAGAAGGAAAGAAACCCCTTTAGAGAGAATGAATTTCCTCCTGTATCACTCAAGAAAATCGAAGCTATTTGGATGAGTTTTTATCATAGACTCACCCCTGCCACACACACTTGTTTCATTTTATACAAAACCAGAATACCTTTCTGCTGCACTGCCAGATGGCTAAGGTCATCTCATGGTGACATCGCCCACACGTGCCTTAATGAAGTCTAAACAGAACAGCTCATATTTCTGGACTAAATAAGAACTCCTAAAATGCCTTCTGTTCAGAAATAGAAGCATGCAAGTACAGTCTTTCACACATTTTGAAGTGTCAAGTTCCCCTGGTGTCTGTGATATAACTGGTCCCTTTTCCATAACTTACCTCTCCAGCAAATGGTTTCTAGCCCTCACAGCAGGATGAGATTACCTGAAGAGATTTTTTAAATTTTGATGCCTGAACTCTTCCCATTCCCTCCTAGACTGGTGACCTGAGCACTAGGAGCTTTTTTTTTTTTTTTTTTTTTGGTACCAGGGATTGAACTCAGGGGTACTCGATCACTGAGCCACATCCCCAGCCCTATTTTGTGTTTTATGTAGAGACAGGGTCTCACTGAGTTGCTTAGCGCCTCGCCGTTGCTGAGGCTGGCTTTGAACTCGAGATTCTCCTGTCTCAGCCTGGGATTACAGTGCTGGGATTACAGGCTTGTGCCACTGCGCATGGCAGGAGCTTTTTAAAATCCCAGAAGTTTGGAATGTTCTGTCTTGGTTGAGAAGCACAAAGTTTTATACATTTGATCAAATTTAGATGCTACTTAATTTATGTTTCTATCAACTCAATCCCTAGCCCAATGAGCCTACCTTTTCAAAAATGTTATTTGAGCCGAGCATGGTGGTGTATGCCTGTAATCCCAGCACTTTGGCAGGCTGAGACAAGAGAATCGTGAGTTCAAAGCCAGCCTCACCAACAGCAAGGCGCTCAGCAGCTCAGGAAGACCTTATCTCTAAATAAAACATAAAATAGGGCTGAGGATGTGGTTCAGTAGTTGAGTACCCCTGAGTTCATTCCCCGGTACCAAAAAAAAAAAAAAAGTAATTTGAATTCTAAATCAGACTTTATATCAGGGTTCTAAAATCCCCTTTTCAGTGATTAAATAGCTTTATTTTATTTTGAGATGGGGTCTCTGTGTTGCACAGACTAGTCCTGAATTCCTTGACTCAAGTGACCCTCCGGTTTCAGCCTCTTGAGTAGCTGGGACTACAGGCCTGTGCCACCACACCCAGCAGAGAACCTAATCTGAAATTCGTAAATGAGATTTCACAGCTTGGACTCCCCTGAACAAACAGGAGGTCTCTGACCTGTAGCAAGTTGTAATTTGGGTAAAGCACAAATTCATCCTGGATATGCTGCCAAGTTAGTGAGCAGGAGCATGCTGAGCTCTCCTGGGTACAGATGGGCTCCTTGCACAATGCCTTTGTCTTCTGGTTAAAGAAAATGCTGGTGAAAATGAAAGGAGCAGTTACTTTGTGCTAGGAACATATATATCATAAACCTTCCATCAAAAAGCATGTCCATGTTGATGTAACTTGTGTTTTTGCCCTCTACCCCACAGAATATTCATACCCTCTCCGCTCTTCAAGATTCAATCTCCTTCCTCTAGTATACGTTGAGAAAAAGAAACAACACGTTAGCCAGGCGTGGTGGGCATGCTTGTAATTCCAGCTGCTTGGGAGGCTGTGGCAGGAGGATCACGAGTTCAAATCAGCCTCAGCAAAAGCGAGGCGCTAAGCAATGCAGTGGGACCCTGTCTCTAAATAAAATACAAAATTGGGCTGGGGATGTGGCTCAGTGGTCGAATGCCCAAGTTCAATCTGTGGTAGGAAGGAAATTAGGATAATGTGAAATAATGACAGTTTTGAATATTTATTTTATAACTGGCTTCCTATTGGAACTCCTTGATTACTAATAGTTTGCCAGTTGTTTCCATTAGATATTCTAGTTACATAATTTATCTGTTGTAATACTGGATTTTCTTCTCCCACTTTTTCAATATTTCTAACATTTGTTTTGTTTTCTTTCTTTTAATTTTTTTTTTTTTTAGCTGTCTCTACACTAGTCCTCCACTGGTATGTCCCTGGCTGGTAAATGTGCTTGCTATTGCTCTCGATGTGATCGCCACTTGTTGGGGTGGCCTCATTACCAGTGGGCAGTTGTCAAAGTTGTGACTCTCTACTAGGTTCCTCACACATTACCTGGGGTCGGGGGAGGAGGGGCAACTCTTTACTACAAGGTATGAGTGGAATTCCAGGCTCCTTGCAAATAGTCCTCACTGATATTGTCTGGGGCAGAGGGATGAAGGCCACAAATACAGTTTAATAAGCATGGAGGTTACAAGGCCTTTGTTGTTTTGGTTGGAGGTGGCATGGCCCCAGTGTTTTCCGTGGTGTCCCACTGAAATATTTATTGTTTAAAGACTTTCCTTGTTGCTTGACTGTACCTCTCCTGGTCCTTTGGCTAGGAAGAACAGGTTGCTGACAGGGCTTTTGTGTCTGTATCCATTGCTGTTTCCGGGTGCCAGTTTCTTCAGCTCCTAGTGTGAGACAGATGAGGCAAAAAGAAACCCCAGGGGACATGCCACTGTGTAACCACTGGCTGAGTTTCCTCCTTTTCTACATCTTTCTGGGACTTCTTATGTTTGCTCTATATGTAATGTCTAGGTTTATTCTACTTAGTGAGAGGAATAGGAAAAGAGATGTGTAAGGAATTTTATTGAAGTGAGTACTGAATAGTTTAACTGCATTTATTTGAATGTGTTAAAATCAGGAGAACTTCATTATTGGGCAAAATTGCATCTGAAAATGCATAAACCCTTGTCATGGTGCATTTAATATATTATTTGTATTTAATACTAACATTTTATTTAAGATTAAAAGTCAGGCTGTTTCTCCTTCTGGAGATGGCCTGCATTCTTCCTTGAATGTTTATTCCTTTCTTTTTCCCAAAAGCTTCCCCACCCTCAAGATGGTCCCATTTTCTCTTGCTTATGTATCTGCTTTTCCCAGTACATCTGTGTCTCTAAAAAAAAAAATTTTTTTAAACCAATATTCACATGTGAAATTGTCTCTCAATTTTCTTTTTCTATTGTATATTTATCATCCAGGCTTTAAAAAAATGTTTTGAAATTTTTTTTTTTAACTAGGCCCCAGAACCATTTTTAAATTGCCTAAAAAAAAAAGATCTGGTGGAAAAAATTCTTTCTGCCAGCACTCTCTGAAAGGTAATTCTTCAAGAAGTTCCCTAATTTCCTTTACTGTGGTTGGTCTCTTTATCCTGAGTCAACTTTTAGGATTTATGTCTTCCTGGTTTTCAGATATGTTAGCATATACAGTCTGGTATATGGTATTTGGTATCTGCAGAGGGATTGGTTCTAGGACTGTCCCCGCAACTCCTGTGGATACCAAAATCCATGGAAGCTCAAATCTCATATAAAATAGTGTCTGATTTGTACCTGGCCTACATATAGTCTCCAGTATACTTTAAATCATCTCAGGGTTACTTATAATACTTTAGTGGTAAACAGTTATACTGTATTGTTTAGGGGATAATGACAAGAAATGGAAGTCTGTACATGTTCAGTTCAGACATAGCCATCATAGTACATCACTACATAGTACATGTCCATCACTACATAGTACATGTCCATAATGATGAGATATTTTCAATCCAGCCAGTTAAATCCAAGGATAAAGAACCTGCAGATATGGAAGGCCTAACATATTATCAAGTACTGTATTTGCTTTGACTTCTTTTATTTTTCCTTTGTGTCTGTGGTTTTCATTTTTTTTTTCTTGTTCTTATTTTCACATATTGGTGTTGTCTTCCTTTTTTCTTATTTCATATTTGAATAATTTGTCTATGTTATTGCTTTTATTATAAAATGCTTATTTGTATTTTCTCTGCCTTTTGCTTTCCAATCATTTGAATTGGTATTTTAGTTCTTTTAATTCCTTCTTTCTGCTTTCCATAGGTTTGACTTTTTTCTTCTTATTTTTTGATTTTTAAAAATAATTTATTATTTTTTTTCTTTCTTGATAATGGAAAGGTAGAAGGTTCTGAGTTTTCTTATGAGTATAACTTTGGGTACTATCGTCAGGCTTTGATAACTACTATTTTCATTCTCCTTTGTTTTTTTTTTTTTTGGGGGGGTGTACTGGGGATTGAACTCAGGGGCACTCGACCACTGAGCCACATCCCCAGCCCTATTTTGTGTTTTATGTAGAGACAGGGTCTCACTGAGTTGCTTAGCACCTCGCCATTGCTGAGGCTGGCTTTGAACTCGTGATTCTCCCGTCTCAGCCACCCAAAGTGCTGGGATTACAGGTGTATGCCACCGTGCCAGGCTTATTTATTTATTTTGATGTGGTGTTGAGGATCAAACCCAGTGCCATTGAGCCACAACCCCAGCCCCTCCTCAGAATTTTTTTTTAAATATTTTTTTTAGTTGTTGATGGATTTTTAAAATGTTTATTCATTTATTATTTATATGTGGTGCTGAGGATCTAACCCAGTGCCTCATGCATACTAGGCAAGTGCTCTACCACTGAGCTACACCCCCAGCCCCAGAACTTTTAACTTAAAAAAACTGAAGTGTTAACGCTATAGTCTCGCTGGGCGCGGTGGCGCACGCCTGTAATCCCAGCACTTAGGGAGGCTGAGACAGGAGAATTGCGAGTTCAAATCCAGCCTCAGCAGTGGTGAGGTGCTAAGCAACTCAGTGAGACCCTGTCTCTACATAAAACACAAAATAGGGATGGGGATGTGGCTCAGTGGTCGATGCCCCTGAGTTCAATCCCCGGTACCAAAAAAAAAAAAAGCTATAGTCTCACTCCCCACTTCTCTTTTCTTTGCTTCCTTTCTCCCTTCTGAAGTTAATGTGAATAATTCTATGATTTTTGTACTTTTAAAACGTGTATATGTATTCATAAAAAAATATATGTTACATGTATGGACACATATGCATTCTCAAGCTGCTCTACTTTGCTTTTTTACTCAGGATCATTCCTTTGATATACATTGACATATTCAGGTAGAGCACAAACCTAGCAAGTGTGAAGCCCTGGGTTGAATCCCCAGCACTGGAAACAAAACAAAACAAAACAAAAAAACAACAAAACACAGCCAATAAACAACAAAATACATCTCACAGCCCTAACTAAGCACGTCTCAGGCTTAATCTACACCTACCCATGTCCTTCATGCCTACTTTGAACCACGAGTGTTGGAGATACTCTGTTTACTGCTCCGCCTTTTGGATAAGTGCATATTCTTACCAATCAGTCACTGTGCAAGCAGAAATGGTAAGTTAATGACAACATCCTTGAAAGCTGGGACTCATAGCACACAAAAATATTCATAGAAGTAATTATGTATATGACATGGAGGTAGATATATTTTTAGACAGTTATGTATTTCTGGACTGTTGATTTTGTAATTATTTATTTGGGTTGACATAATGAAGATTTCAGTTTTGGCATGATTAAATACACTAGTGCAGATTTTGCTCTGAGTTTTGCATCTTGAATTGTGGATCAAATAACCAAAGTCAGCTTCACCATCTGCAAACACACTGAAACATGTTAATAAAGCTCTCCTTCAATATGAAAAAAAAATTGATATGTTCATTCATTTTAACTGTGAAATAAATTTGTATTGCCTAAATAAAGCAGGTTTTATCCACTTACTTAGAGAAGAACAAGTTATTTCTTCTTTTTTAGAAAGGGCTACTTTATACGCATGTGGTTGTATACAGACAAGGACAATTTTTCCGGATGAACAGTCAGAAGTAGAATTTTTTTATAGTAGGATATGGGAATCCTCAACTTCTCTAGCTACTATATTTTAACACATGGGCCTATGGGGGACATTTAAGATCCAAACTTAAATGTGCTTTCCACAGTGATTTTTCATTCACTTCTCAACATATGATTTATTGGGTATGTAATATATGCCAAGATCTATTCTAGGAACTGGGGGTATAGCAATAAATAAGAGATTTATTTCCTGCTCTCCAGAGGCTTACATCTAGATTGGCAAGATGGACAATAAAAATAAATGTAAACATCAAGTAGCAATAAGTGTTTTGAAAAATTAAGGCATAGAGGGTGGTTTTACCGTTTGGATCTTAAATGTCCCCCCTAGGCTCACGTGCTAAAGCCTTGTTTCCCAGCTTGCAATGCTGGTGGAAGGCAGTGAAACCTTTTTACCTCAGGTATTTGTTACAGCAATAGAAACTTAATACAGGTAGAGAGAGAGAGAGCTGTGGGTTGGAGGGGGTAAAGGTAGAAGCGCTGCTATTTTAAGTAGGGTGATCAGGGAAGATCTATTTAACACAGTGAGTTTAAAGCAAAAGCTTGAATGAAGGAAGCCCAGGTGGACATGTGGGAGATGCTTATTCTAGCCAGTGGGAATAGCAGGTGCAAACAGCAGGTGAGTTGTAGGTGTGGTGGGAGTTAGCCTGGGGTATTTGAGGAACAGCAGCAAGCAGACAGGAGTAGCCTGAAGATGGACCACATGGGCCAATGTAAACTATTGTAAGGATTTTGGCTTTTTGTCTGAGTGAAATGGGAGGCCATTAGAGGATTGTAAGCAAAGTGACATGATCTGATTAAGGTTTCCCTGGCTCCTGTGCTGAGAGTAGATACTAGGAAAGAGAAGGACAGAAGCCAGAAGACTAATTAAAGGCTGTCATCTTAATCCAGGTGTTAGATGACTTGGCTGGTACTTAAGATTAAGTATCTGATTTGATGTTAGAGGTGACAGCTGACTGATGGGAAAGAGGTCAAGGCTGCCTCAAAATTTTTTGGTTTTCAGAGACTGGATGAACAAAATTGCCATTCAATGTGGGAAGAGTAAATTAAGACATTTTAAGTTTTAGATCCCTACTGGATATTGAGATAAAGATAATATTCATTTTAGATGTTGCACAGAATTCAGAATTTGGTGTTTGGGCAACTAGAAGTGTCATATGCTGATTTTATGAATTTGTATTTCCCACCTGCAGTGTATAGAGCTTCTGTTTGTATAAACACAACACCCGATTTTATGACTTATTTTTGCCAGTCTAATGGGTTCAAAATGATCTTGTTATTATTTTAAGTTGTATTATCCTAATTCCAATAATACTGAGGATATTTTATTACATTTAGTGGCCATCTGTATTTTCTCTTTCATATTTAGCTTTTCTATTTTGTTTATGTGGTTTATAGGGACTCTTTAGAAAGTCTGGGTATGAATCCTTGATAGATTATATCAGTTGCATATGTTTTCTGAGAGTCTGTGCTTTGTCTTTTTCATTTAATTTCTTTTTTCTTTTTCATTTAATTTCTAATTATTTCATCACTCAACCATTACTTAAGACAGCTTACACAATTCAAGAATATTTTCCCATAATCCCCTATAGCCAATGATAAATTAGAGCAATTAGCATATTCCCACCTTTCTTTCCCTCCCACCAATTTATGTTCCTACTTTTGTTCTAGTTCTTTCCTACTTTTCATTGTTTTTCTCTCAAGATTTTATAACATTTATATTCTGTATTATCATCATAATGATATCAATTTCACCATCAGTCCTTCAGAATCATCTTTTAGTAGATCATACCATCATTTGGAAAAAGGTGATACTGCTCTGGGGAAAGGTGATATATTTCCTGAAACTTGATGTATTTGAAAATGTCTCTCAGTTGCTTTTAAATATGAATGACCATAAAGCTTTGATCTTTTAAACCACGTTTTTTCCTTCCAAAATTTTCATATCAATTAATATTGAGAAGAATTCTGAGGTCAGTACTGTTTTTCTTTCTGGTCAAGGGTCAGCAAACTTATTCTGTAAAGGGTCAAATAGAAAATATGTTAGGTTTTGCAGGCCATGATTTCTGTTGCAAGTATTCAACTCTGCTACTATGGTGCTAATGCAGCAGTAAACAACATATAAATGGGTGTGTGGCTGGCTTTCCAAACAACTTTATTTACAAAAACAAGTCGCAGACCAGATTTGATCTGTGTGCCATAGTTTGCCAACCCCTGTTTTAGGTGATTGATTGGCTTGTAGGATTCCTTTTCTTACATTCCATTTAATAACTTCCTCCAAGTACTTATTCCCTTTTTTAAAAAAATTTTTATTTTATTTATTTTTTTGGTACTGGGGATTGAACTCAGAGTCACCAGACCACTGAGCCACATCCCCAGCCCTATTTTGTATTTTATTTAGAGATACGGCCTCACTGAGTTGCTTAGCGCCTCGCTTTTGCTGAGGCTGGCTTTGAACTTGTAATCCTCCTGTCTCAGCCTTCTGAGCCACTGGGATTACAGGCATGTACCACTGTTCCTGGCCCTTTTAATAATTCTTGAAATGTGGTAAATCCATTTAACCTTGGAATTGCAGGAAAGTCTTCACATATCAGTTAGGACAAAGGCTAAGCTCCTATACCAAAGAAACTTTAAAAATACTATGTAAAAAAGAGAAAGTTACATCCTTTTCAAGGAACAATCCAGAAGCGGGCAATTCATATCTGCTGTGATAGTTCTGTTTTCTTTCACAGAGAACTTTCATTTCTGGGCCAAAGGCACATGTTCCAGTTCTCACTATTTTTAGTAGGATTCCCAGACAAAATATAGGATATCCAGTTCAATTTGAATGTCAGGTAAACAACAAATAAACTTTTAGTATGTCTCAATTATTGCACAAGACTTATACTAGAAAGTTATTTGTTGAGAAACATACAATACAGATTTATTTGTTATTTATCTAAAATTTAAGTTGAAGTGGGCCTCTTTATTTTTATTTGCTAAACCTGGCAACCTTATCGCCAGCCACTGTGAAGTGGGGGAAAGGTCTGGGAAGGCACAGATCTAATCCTTTTAAGGGAAGAACTCTAGAATGACCCACAATCATTCCTTCCCACATTTCATTGCTGAGAACTTAGTCAAAAGGCCACACCTAGTTAGAAGGAAGGCTGGGAAATAAAGTCTGGCTTGTTAACCAAGTGCCCAACAAAATGTTATTATTATGAAAAGAGAGAACAGATATTGGGGGATATTTAGCAATTTGCCATATTTTAGCTTTGAATATTTTTTTTTTTTAGTTTTACTAGTTCTAATCTCTTTGTCAGAGACCTAAATTTCTCTAAATCAGATTTTCATAGTTTTCCCCCATATATTCGTCTCCTGTCTAATCACTTTAATTTCTTCTCCTTTTCCTTTGTGTTAGATGTGCCTTCTAAAAACTTGTCATCCATACCCCTATTTTTTTTTGGTACCGGGGATTGAACTCAGGGGCACTTGACCGCTGAGCCACATCCCCAGCCCTATCTTGTGTTTTATGTAGAGACAGGGTCTCACTGAGTTGCTTAGCGCCTCACAGTTGCTGAGGCTGGCTTTGAACTCGCAATTCTCTTGTCTCAGCCTCCCAAAGTGCTGGGATTACAGGCCTGCACCACCATGCCCGGCTTCATACCCCTATTTTTGATAGCAATTTCTTACCCTTTCTTACTTCTAATTCATTTATTACTACTGCAATGTTAGGATTTTTCCCTCTCAATATACTCTCTTAGTACTTTCTCCTCTTCCTCATCTTCTTCCTCATCCTCTAATTTTGTACTGGGTATTGAACCCAGGGGTTCTTAACCACTGGGCCATATCCCCAGCCCTTTTTATTTTTTATTTTGAGACAGGGTCTTACTAAGTTGCTTAGGGCCTCACTGAGGAACTTGTGATCCTCTTAGCTCAGCCTCCTGAGCCGCTGGGATTAAAGGTGTGGACTATTCTTTCAGCTCTTCTAATTCCCTTTACAGTCCCTTAGGATTTCACTTTGATGCATTTTATTTCTCAGGGTGTGAAATATTTGTGTATACTTTTTTTTCCCTTCTGTTTACTAGGGTTAATCTTTCTCCATAATACATTCTTTCTTGCCCTTTAGAATAATATGCTACTTTATTTCATCTTTCTTCTCTACAATTTAAAATGTTTCCATCAGCCCTTTATTCCCTTTTCATTCATTTTTTAAAAATCAGGATTTCCTAACTAGATTTTCTATTTATACATAAAACAGAGTGGATGAATTATCTTTCAGTGTCTCAGGCCTCCTGTTGGATTCAACCAATGAGGAGCTATACAGGGCAACTGGAAGAAGACAATTCATAAGAATGAATTCATAAAATGTGGTATAAGATTGGGTCCTGTGTAGTTTGCATGTTTATTTTTTTATGTTGCAATTTTTAAAAATTAAAATATAATTGGAAAAATCTTTTAGGGGAAACATTATGCAAGGCTACATCTATCCTTCCTAAGCCCAGATGTGAATTGCCACATATTATCATGCAATCTTTTCCTATCTGAAAGAAGAACCTTTGGTGAGTTGACTTTTGGATTAGTTAAAGGAATGCAGGCAATTATAGGAATAGAGGAACGCAATGTACCATGCTAGAGAATATTGAAAGATCCCCAGAGTACCATTGCCTCAAGGGATGGAGAGGTCTTGAGATGTCTTTCCTACTTCTGTCCCATGAAGATGAAAGAAAAGCCTGGGCCTTGACTTTTTCTTTTTCAAAATTATGCTGAGAAAAATCTGGTTATTCTAGATTGGGCCTATAATACTAAAACTCAACTGCTACCACAGTTTACTAATTAGAGTGTTTAGAATTTAACATTCTAGTCCAAGATGACAAAAAAAAAAAAAAAAAAAAAAAAAAAAAAAAAAAAAAAAAAAAAAAAAAAAACAAACAAACCATACTTCAATTCTCTGTAATGTGGGTTTCACCCAGATTGCACAGAATTTTCACAAGATGTTCCTGCTCATATTTAGGTGGGTAGGTGGAAACATTTAAAAAAACTGGTCTTATATTTTTAAGAAAAATTAAAGTACTGATAAATGAAAGTCACGATTCTTTGGGTAAAATAAAAAGTTGTACATGATGTTTTTAGCTTTGCTTTTTCCCCTTACAATATAGAAATCAACTCTTAATAGTGCTGTTTTCTATGACCATTTTACCACTAAATTTTAATTATGGAGATTCTGGTGCTAAAACATTATTGAATCCAGATGAAAATACTGGATACAAGATTAATTTCAACTACAGGTTGAAATTTTGCAATTACACAAAGCAAGTGATACTAAATTTTATGAGTGTTGTGACCAAGAAACAGGTTAGTCACCAGAGGTGAAGGTAGGTGATATAAGATGGCATTTCTGTCTCAAGTATCACAAATAGTAAAATACCACTGCTAATAGTGACAATAGTGAAACAATTATCATTTATCACTAGAATAATTTTGTAGTGATTTCTATGAGTAAAACTTGTGGTAGGTATTATGGGTATCTGAAAACAAAAGCCCTAGAAATCTTCCCTAGAGGTTTATAATCTTAATAGAAAAGGAGATAATATTCAATTAAGTAATGATACAAGATTGGCTATGATCAGGTAACTAATTAATGCCAACAGACAAACAAAAATAAATACTAGTACTCTAGTCCAGAGGTGGAAAAGATCATAATAAGCTGAAGGAAAATAAATCATTCAAAAACACTTACTGGGTGTTACATTTTGCTAGGCACTATATATATTGAATTAAATAGTGTCATTATTATTTATTCAGAATTTATTAATTCAGAAATTTATAAAAATAGTAATGATGTAAACAGAAGTAATGAGTTATATATTTAGCAATGCAGAACACTGAACTAGTAGAGAAGGACCCTAGAACTTGTTTATTGTGGAGAATTACTATTATCTCTTTAAAAAAATTTTTTTAATTAAAAAAAATTTAAGATAGGATTTCACTGATTTGCCCTGACTGCCTGAAACTTGCAATTCTCCCGCTTCAGCCTCTCCAGGAGCTGGGATTACAGGTGTGCACCACCAACAACTCTGGCTGGCTGCTCCTACCTCTTGGTTATAATTGTTAAATGCTTTGTAAGTAAGATGGGATTTCTATGGCAACTCAGTTCAAAGTGAAGGTGATTTTCAAAGAAATATTAGTAGATAATATGTCTTCTTGGAATTATATGAATCAGAAATAAAGTCCACAGTTGAGTTTTCTTAAAACTCAAAAAATGTTTGCTCCTCTGAGGGTCAGTGATCTTAAATACCTCAGACACATAGTTTTGCAAATGCTTCATCCCAAATTATGAATTTCACTTGTGGAATTCACTGGCGAACACTTGTGCTTCTTAGAATTGCCAGCTTCTATATTCAGAGTAGAAATCATCCATAGATTATAATGGAATGAACTCAGACCAGGGGCTGGGACACTGTGGTTCTATTTCTGGCTTTGACATTTTTCCTTGATAGTGGTTCACCAAAATAATATTATTATATCATTAACAATGCCAAAACATGTTTTGAGGATATAGTTGCCACCTTTAAAAATGTCTTACCTGTGTTGCAAGAATTATAGTGTACAAGTTGGACTTGTAGTTATTAATATAGGGTCAGTAATTTCTTTCTTTCTTTCTTTTTTTCTTTTTGGTACCATGGATTGAACTCAGGGGTACTTGACCTCTGAGCCACATCCCCAGCCCTATTTTGTGTTTTATGTAGAGACAGGGTCTCACTGAGTTGCTTAGCGCCTGGCCATTGCTGAGGCTGGCTTTGAACTCGTGATTCTCTTGTCTCAGCCTCCCAAAGTGCTAGGATTACAGGTGTGTGCCACGTGCCCAGTTTAGGGTCAGTAATTTCTAAGACTAATTTAAGGGATACTCTAAGAAGTTAGATGGTAGGAAATCACGCATTAGCCAAACTTTTTTTTTTTTGGTACCGGGGATTGAATTCAGGGGTACTCCACCACTAAGCCACCTCCCCAGCCCTATTTTGTGTTTTATGTAGAGACAGGGTCTCACTGAGTTGCTTAGCGCCTCGCCATTGCTGAGGCTGGTTTGAACTCATGATTCTCCTGTCTCAGCCTCCCTAAGTGCTGGGATTACAGGCGTACGCCACTGCGCCTGGCTACATTAGCCAAACTTTGAGGAAAATATCAGCTGTTTAAGGTAAACAAAGGCAGAATTCCCATTGGCCCTTGCTTGTCTGTGATATTTGGGATAAAGAAAACTGTCAAGAGATTGACCATGAAACCCAAAGTTGGTTGTATCCTTTCAGTTACAGTGACCCTCAAAGTTTTTTCACCAAATCTCTCATTGGAGCTGTTAACAAGTAGCCACAGGATTTAAGTTTGGCTCCTTTTCCTTTCCCTTGCCCTCCCTCTGGTGGAGGTGTTAATGAGTGAAATGCCCAAGATGGGCAGCTGAGTAGAATTCCAAAGTTTTGCATTTTTTACCAACCACACCATCAGCCTTTGGAATGGAGAATCATTGGTTTTCGACTGCCATATTCCAGATGATTTGAGGGTGCCACATTCACTTGGATCTACTCAGAATGAACCTAAATCAGAATTCAAGTATTTATTAAGATATTGTTATTGCTCATTTCTTCAGAAGAGACCTAATTTTTAACTGGATTAATGTGTTCCTAATAAATACCAATAAAATGTTATAAAGAGTAGGGTTCTTGATGGGAAAATGGGACAAACTCTTGCTTCATAATAATTTAATAATTGACATTTAATAATAGCTTAGTGCTTTAATGATCAAAATAATATTGTTACTTTTTAAAGCTCCTTTGTGTCTATTATCTCATTGGCGATGTCAGCCCAGCAAGATGTGGAAAGTGCTGTCACTCAGAGGCCCCAGTAGAGGACCAAGACCCAGTTTCCCAAATCTTAGTTCTGTGCTTTTTGTGCTTTTCCATCCAGATAGCCTAATATACATAAGATGCACATATTACAATGGTTCTTAAAAACATTTCTAAATTTTTGAACATCTTAAGCATACCTATCCTAAAGATAGGATTAAATTGGTACTTAATAGACCATGAAAATTAGTACTTACTTAGTTAAGCTAAAGTTAAGTTGTTGTTATTAAAAAAACATGTTAGGGGTGGTATATTGTTTTGGATAAAAGAATGGATTCTAGAGCCAGACTTGAATCCTGGCTCTGCCACATACCTGACTCATTAAGTTATATGAAAAACTTAGTGGAATACCTAGCAGAAGGCAGTGTTATCTACATGGCCATCACTGTTATTACTGGCTAGCTCTAGTACTTATACAGATAAGTAATAATTTGCCATAAGTTACATGGTAAATGATGAAGCTGTGTTGTAATCATTTTTTAAAAATTTTTTTAGTTGTTGATGAACCTTTATTTATTTTTTTTATATGTGGTGCTGAGAATTGAACCCAGTGCCTCACGCATGCTAGGCAAGCGCTCTACCACCAAGCCACAACCCTAGCCCCATAATCTTGATTCTTATATTTTACTGCCTTTTATAGAAATGTTGCCTCTCTCGATTATGCTATTTTCCTAGAATTCCTAAAATGTGTTTTATTTCCTTTTCAAACATCTCCTTTCCTGGCCAATATTTTATTCTCTTGTACCATACTGAAAAACTTTTTCAAAATCAACATTTAAAACAATTTCTATTACAAAAACTTAAGTTCAGATCTCCTCAGTTGTTAGGCACTCACTTTATGCTTACATGTACATTTGCATTTGTAAAGGAGCTGTTTTGTGCTTTAATCTGTTTTTTCTTTTCTGGACCAATTCTCTAAGCCCGCTAGTGTAAACTACTTGAACCCTGCATTTCTATTCACCTTTTGTTAATTTACCCAGCAGTATCCAGAACTGAATATGCTATGGACCTGTGAGCTATTCAGTAAATTACCAACTAACCGGCAGGCCCTCCTTAAATTTTTATTCCCTTTATTCATTCTTGGTTATTGGCTGACTAGTTTGGTCAGCGGCTGTCAGGAACATTCAAATTTCAAGGCCATAAAAATGATTCAGTCAATTTAGTTTTTGAGTGTGTAGATTTAGTTCTTAATTGGCGCCTTCCAATTTAAGGAAGACCAAAAAACCAAGGCACAGGTATTCCTACCCCAGGGAGTGGTTTTTGTCTCCTGCCCAACAAAAAACAGAACCCGAGGCGGTGGGCGAGCAGAGGAGTAGAGGTGTCTGAGTCTTTAGATGATAAGTGTGTAACAAAGAAGGAAAAGGTAGAGACACCCCTTAGCTTCTTGGTTTTGTTCTTTTCTGAGGATAGTGGTGGCAGCTGATCAGACACAATAGCTAGCAGTCCCCCGCTGAAGTGAGGATAGAAATGACCCTCAACAGCATCAGCAGGAGGACTGGGAAAGGGAGGAGGGAGAGGAAGAAGGTGACAAGGCGACAAACGCCGCCGCCACATCAAGCTACCACTCCACTTCAGCGCGACAAGGACCTGAGCTGGTGAGCCACATCCCGGGACCACCAGGCTGGGTGGGAAGGGAGGACTGGGGGACTGGGGCGGGCGGGGGGGAAGGGGGCGGTAACTTTCCTTCTGGGGCGGGGAAAAGGGTGGAGGGAGACCTGAGTCAGCAGCCTTTGATTGGCTCCTGTTCTCTTGTCGCGTCTCCCGATTGGACAATTTGCAGCGGGAGATGTTGTGAGGCGCGGCGGGGTGGAGTCAAGCCGCCCTGGGTCTAAGATCAGGCCCTGGAGTTGGGTGGGGAAGGACGGCGCGCCGCTGAGCTGCGGGTATGGGACCGCAGTGACCTGTAGTGTGGAGAAGCACAGCCACCCCTCCTCAGTTCTGCTAGTCGCTCCGAAGTAGCTCAGCGGCTCTGCAGATGTTTTAAAAAGGAAAGAATTGAATGAACAACGCTTCGCTGCTACCTGCCCCTTTTTTCCCACCACGGAAGATATCTTGCTGTCTGATGTGAGAGGACACTCCCTTATCTGGAAGTCCCACATCTCCCAGCTTTGTGCTCCTGCTGCTTCAAAAAAGGGGCCAATAATTCACCAAGACATGTCCTCTGCAGTCTAGGGCCTTTGATCCCTCGGTTCTACTGATCTCGCAATATGACTGTTCCCCTCTAAGCGACCCGGACACCAGCCACCAAGTCTCTTCCCCAGGATAAACCCCTGTTCCTGGCCGCTCTGTTCAGCGCTCGGGGAGGTCGGAGAGGGCCAAAGGGTTTTGTGTGCTTGGTTTTGGGGAGCTGCGGGCGTGAAAGCCTGTGGGTCCCCAGCCACATTGGGAGGGGGTTGGCAAGCACCCCTCCCGCCCCGGGTTAATCCTCCTCCTCCTCCTCCGTCGGTTCCCCGGGACCGTATTATTCAAGACAGAAAATATTCAGTCCCAGAGCCTCCCCTGGGGAGGGGAGGGGAAGGAGGTGGAGTGGGAGGAGGTGGATCCAGGGAGGAAGAAGCGAGAAATCCGCCCCCGGGAAACAGCTCCGCGCGGCTGCGGAGCCAGGCATTTCTGTCACTTGGCGATCGCGGGCGCCGGAGCAGGGCCCCGGCCGGGCCCGGCGAGGCGAGGGGAGAGTCCGGCGGCCGCCGCCCCGCCCCACGCCCTCCCGCGGCGGCCGAGAGCCCGGGGCCGGCCGGGGCAGGTCGCGGCGGTGCTTGGGAGCGGCCGGTCGGGGGCGGCGGCCTCGGAGCGCGGCGGCGGGCAGCGCCGGCTGGTCCTCCCGCTGGTTTCGGCTGGCGCCGGCGGGCGGAACGCACTCTCCCGCGGTCGGCAGCGCCGTGCAGATCCACTCGCTCCGCTTCCTCCGGTGCGTGTCTTGTTTTCTTTTCCGTTTTAGCCGAGGGCAGAGCGCTGGCGGGGCTGTGGGATCCCTGTTCGCAGTGGGTTCCCTCCCTTCCCGCCACCTCAGACCAGTGCCGGAGCTGGCGCGGGGCCGCAAGGAGTCCGCGGCGGGTGCCCGGCGGGGGCGGAGGGACCGCGCCCGCGTGTGCGGAGCCAGGGAGGGCCGGCGGGAGGAGGGAAGGGCACAAAGGCCGGTGGCGGGCGCCGGGGTCCGGCCGGCCGACTGGCCGTGGAGGAGGGGCGCCTCGGGCCGCTCATGAATATTAACCGAGCCTGCGGCCTAGCGCGTCCCGGCCGGGCCCAGCGCCCTGCCCGCGTCCCCGCTCCTGCTGGCAGCCGCGCGGGGCAGCTGGGCCTGAGCGGGCGGGAAGGTGAGCTTCCTCGTTTAGGTCTCATCACGCGTCTCCCCGCGCCTTTTTCTCAGTACATATTTGGGCCACTCTTCCCGGGAGCTTGAGCTCCCCGACCCGCCTCAGGAAGGGGCGGAGGAAATAGTGGTAGGTGGGTGGTGGTTTTCTTTTTCCTTTTTTTTTTTTTTTTCCTTCCCTAGGTGGATACCGGGGAAAGGATAGTGTCGGGTCGGAGTTGCGGGAGCAGCCACGAGATAAAAGTTGCTTGGACTGAGGCTTCGTTTAGGTAGCTCCAGAATAATGCCCTGGAGCGGGAGCGGCGCCGCGTCCCACTCGCGGTCGCACGCCTCCCGGCCCGGCCCCGGCGTCCCCACCCAACCTCGCCGCGGGCCAAGGAAAACAGCCGCCTCCTCGGGGACGCCGGCCCGGGCGGAGGGGCAGGGTGCCGGCGGCCGGGGCAGCCCGCCTGGAGACTCTGCCGAGCCCACGCCGGGCCCGGCCCCGGCCCCGGCCTCGGTCGGCTTTTTGTTTGTTTTTTGGGGAGGTGGAGGGGAGCGAGGAGGCTGTCTGAAAGCATCCCGTTTTAACCCTGTGGGGAGAAAACATCCCTGATGTGTGCGTATCCAGGCGATGCAGAGCATACATACTGCCTCTGTTCTGCCCAGGAAATTCATTAATTAAAATGCACTTGAACAGGGGAAAAAAATTTTTTTTTTCTTTGATACAACCCTCGGGAAATTCTGAGGTTTCTTATTCTTCTGTGTCCCTCCTGAATTTATAAGCTTTTCCTTTAAATTTTTTTTTTCCAAAAAATTTTATGCATGCAAAGATGAGTTCTCTTTTCATTTGTATGGTTCGTCTTCTTGGACCGAATAATCCGAGTGTCGGACGCGCGAACTTGGTGTGGACCTGTGGCAAGGCTAAAGATTGGTGTCTGGAGAAAGTTCATGCCCTTTTAACTTCTCCCTGTTGTAGGAAGAATCTGTTCAGGAGCTGACGCTGGAGCGACCTACTGGGCTGCTTTTTGGCCCCCGGAGTTCGCACTGCTTGGAAGGGACAGCTTTCTGCAGTTGGTCTGGACATTAACTGCTAAGGAGATCTGTCGCCTTTGTATTTTTAAGTCTGAAGTCTGAAGAAATGGAAGAAGACGGCGGAGTCAGTTGAAGCCAGCATTGGAAGCTTCCTGAAAAACCTTCATTCCCTGGACGTTGTTTCACCAGCCCTGCATCTTCTCAGAGCCTGGTGTGGAAATCTTAACCCTTTTGGTGTGTGGTGGCATTCTCCACCCAACCCCCAATGTGGACTCCAAAGGATTTGTCCTTCCTTTGCAATTTGAAATGAAATGATGGCCACACGCCAGACTGGTCTGCCTGAAGGAGATGGTGACAAGTTCAAGGCCTGCCGGGTCCCAGCCTGTGAGGTAAGCCAACCAGGTCATGCCATTGGTGGCTGTTCTTCAAGTAGGGAGTTCAGCTGTTACTGGGTGTCACAAGGGGCTTTGTGGGACTTGAAGCTGGTTGGTGGGAGTGACCCAGTTGACCAGGAGCAAGGTGAAGCCTTGCTGATTCTTATTTCTCCGGGCTTGCGTTGATTCTTTTGCAGGAATATTGTCCTTGTCTTTGACTTGTCCCCATCTTGGTCACCCCTTCAGAATGTGGAGTCCTCCCATTTCTGGTGACTGTAAGCCTGAGAAAAGGACACCTCATATCTGTTTTCCTTAAGCCACCAACCTGCAGTATTTTTCACGTTGAGCTGGTTGGGTTTGGCTGTGTGTGCATTTGGTGTGTATGTGTATGCAAGGTTTGCCCTCCCTGGTGGAGAGGTAGGTGGTACCACTTGGAGCCAAATCTCTGACACTGATGAGGGGCCTGGCTGCTGTTGGTGCAGATCTCTGCGTTGAGTAGAAAAATAAATTTTTTTCCCATGGACATTTTAGGCCCAGCCTTGGAAAACACCTTGTAGTGTTGTAATTCCAACTCCCTGAAAAATCTGCCTTGACTGTTCTTTTATTTATGCCCTTCCTTTCACTGCTCAGAAGGTCTGTGAGCTGCTCTGGGGTGTCAGGTGTCTTGCATTACTGTTTGGACTAGCATCTTGAGAAGGGCCCAGATGATTTTGCTCCAGGTTTCCTGAAATTTTTTGAGCAGCCAGAATAGAACTCATAGAAAAATTCATTGATTTATGGCATCTAAATACCCTGTCACTTTATCATAACTTTTCTTTTTTTCTCCTTTTATTTAAAAATTGGAGTATTTGGAATTTCTTTCCATAATGAGTAGATTGTGTTTAGTTAGTTGTGTATGGTTTCTGTAATTTACTTGTTAAATATACTGAATATTGTTATCCTTAAACTTTCTTTTTGAGACACTTATACCTTTATTGAAATCCTGAGGATATTTCTTTGGGTCTCCTAAGTGTTAAATTTTAACTTCATAGACCTTGACACAAGTCTAGTTGTAAGTGTGTGAGTTTGGACATTGTACTGAAAATGAATAGGAAGTTAAATTTTGGTCCATAAAACGTGCAGAGAAATTTGCTTTGTGCTGTTTATTTCACATTGGAGTAGAAAGTTCGTGCAGAAAACACAGGGAGGTGCAGTGTGAAGATACTGCACAATTAGGCAGAACTGTAGATTTACATTTACAATCAGTATTTTACTTCTTGACATCTGTAAACACCTGCTTGCAGGTAAAAGCTTGGTTAGGTATAACATCACAATCCTCTGATCACGGTAAACCATAATAACTCCTTTTGGAAGGCCTGCCTACAACCTGGTGATTGCTCAATGTGTATTGTAGTTATATAATAATATGTACTGAAGTCCTAAAGCCCTATTTGTCATTGTTTTGTGAATACTTTAATTAGCATGCTATTTGCATTATATTTGCAAGAACTAATGTTTATTTGATTTTGGGGGGGGGGTATGTGTCATTTAAGGGATGCCCCAAGCAAGAATTTAGACACAGAGAGCAGTTAGTTGCATACTTGGCTTTTATTAACAGTGACAGTTGTGTATTTTTTCAAGGGCTGTGAAATTTGTTTTCATTTGGACCTTACTTCTGGCTTAGCTATATCGTTTCTAATTTGGGAAAGAAGAAAGAGTATAAACAGTACTTGAATTTGGTATTAAGCTGTAATATTATGTCTTTTTAAAGACTAGGTAGATATTTTACTGAGATTCTTTGTGGAAACAGAAATAAAACCTCTGGAAACTTGTGTGATTATTGTCTGTGTTTAATTGTGATGTGAATTTATTCCTGATTGATGCCTCTGGTGCACATTACATCTTGTGAATATTTTTTAGTAATAGAAAGGGAGTTGCCATTGGAATGCTTTGGATTGATAGATATTTAAGTCTGAACACCGCCCTTAATTTCATTAGAAGGATTTCATTTTATAGGGCTGTCATTCTTTAAAAAACTTCAAAAACAATAGCTATATTCCTAAATGTGTTTGAATGAACTAAACAGGAGACAAGCATGTGTCTTAATAGTAATACTGTTGGGCTGGGGTTATGGCGCAGTGGTAGCATGCTTGAGGCACTGGGTTCGATCCTCAGCACCACATAAAAATAAAATATTCTGTCTGCCTACAACTAAAAAAATAAATGTTTTTTAAAAAATAGTAATACTGTTAATCAGCCAGAAAACCTAAATTCGTGGGAGAGAAGAAATCAGTGTGGAAAATTAATAGGTGCCTGTTTCATGTCTTTTCTAATTAGCTAACTCCACCTTCTATGAAGTCTATTTTGCTTTGTTGAAAACAATCTGAGATTTCTTGTTCATCATAAGTATTTTAGTCTAATTGTGTTGCTATGTGAAATAATTTAGGTACTTCCTTGAGAATACATTGGAAGACCCCAAAACAAATAACTAACCAGTAATCCCAGTGACTTGGGAGGCTGAAGCAGGAGGATTGAAAGATCAAGGCCAGTTTCAGCATCTTAACAGGACCCTGTCTCAAAATTTAAAAAATAAAAATAAAAGGACTGTTGCACCTATGGGTTCAATCCCTAGTACTTCCCCCACAAGGGGTGGGGGAAACAGTTAACCACAGTCCTCTTCAAATAAAAAGTTATGATAATTCAATAGAATATGTTTTGGCATTATACAATAAGGATAGCACAAATTGTATTCAAACAAATTCATACACTTTATATATCTGAAAGGTGTGTTTTCAAAATTGGTTTCATTCACTGTGTACCACGTATGTGTCTGGGTGTGTTTATTCTGATCTGTGAAGTATTCTGACAGCAGGCCTTGAGTAACGGCTCATAAAATCACTTTATAGAGACTCTTTGAATCCTCTGTGATGTGATTGCCCTTTCCTGTGTCATGTAGTTTCATCCTTTAAGGTACAACTTGCTTTCTCTTTTTAAACCAAAGAAGTGAAAACTTTCCCTCAGCTTTTTAGCCATTTTTAACATGATTTCACTGTTTATCTGTAGTACACATTCCTCTTCAGTAATGGAATTTTTTAAAGCATTTTTATTGTGATTTTAAAACTGTATTTATGATTGCTAATTAACTTTTTTTGTATTTTGCTTCTTCACCTAGGCTAACTAACGTTAGTCTAGCACTGAAATGTATTGATAGCTCATGGAAACTGTTGGTTAATTATGGAGTAGTATAAAGAATGAGTAGGCCATTTTCTGTGTATGAATTCATGCTTTGGTTGTCTTTCTGGCCTGCTATCCATTTTGCTTTTTTCTAGACTCCCTTGCTCCTTCTCAGGCTTTCTCTCCCTTCTGTCTTTTCTTACCCCTCCTCCATCACTCTCCTATTCTCTCTTCCCCTTTTACATCTCTTTTTGTTCTTTTTGCATTTTATAGGATCCTTCTTCCTCTGCTTGTCTGGTTCATATTGGATTTAAGCAGAGCCAAATCCTTTCCATTTCTCCACTCTTTCTCACTCCCTGGCTTTTATCTTGCACTTTCATGTGGTACTAATCCATGTTCATGACTCCCAATCTATAACTTTATTCCAGATTTTATGGTTGAACTCTAGACCTATATAGCCAGTTTGCCTTTTTCCATAACAGTGTTTAGGCATAGCCCACAGGCATTGCAAATTCAACATATTGTACTCCTGCCACCTACCTTCCCCTCTTATGTGCTCTTTCTTTTAGTGAGTAGTCCTACTGTCTACTTATTTGTCCAGGTCAAAAACTAGGTCATCATCCTTGACTCCTCATATGCAAAGTCCTGTTGAGTGTATTCCAAATCCCCACTGCCACTACCCAAGTTCAGGGTGAAAACAGGTTTCCTAAGGAGCTTCTCAATAACGCAGCTGTACTCCTTTCCAGTGTTTGGTCCCTACCAAACATAATCAGTAATCCTCCTGAAATAGAAAGGCTAATACAGAGAGTAAAGAGGGGGAGAAACAGAAAAGTGAGCTACATTCCCCCCATATAAAATAATTCTCTGGCTTCCTACTGCCTTTGAAATAAAGTTCAGACTCCTTAGAAGTATTAAAGGACTTGGGCTGCCCTTCTCCTGTCTATCTCCCTTGTTACTTCTTTCTGTACTTCCTATACTGAAGTCCTTTCAGGTCTGTAGGGACAGAACAATTTTTTTCTTAGCTTTAGGACTCTGTAAATGTATTCTTTCAGTCTTTTTCCCACTCTGTCCTCCCCCTCCTCCCGCCTCTCCATGGATGATCTTCACTTATTCTTTTCTTCCTCAGGAAAGCCTTTTCTGACTCTTCAAGACTGGGATTAGTTGTCTGTATTGCATTATCCTAAAACAGGCTGAACTTTATGGGCAGCATCATTTACAAGTCAGTTTATCTCTAGCTCCTGTGGATTGTGATCCACGTAAGAGCAGAGACCATGCTTGCTTCCACAGTGTCTGACACTTAAGTATTCAGAATGTATTTGTTGATTGAATCAATATGGAAAAAAGCTTTAAATTTTATCGAATGTTCAGATTCTAGTACACTGTACTGTCTTGATTATTCTCCTTACTTATTGTCTCCTCCTGACCTTCATATACCTCAGAGCTCAATTTGATCTTCTTTACTTCTTCAATTTTCAGTTTCATGGTTTTAAGTATCAAGTATATATTGCTAATTCATATATATGGGGTATATATGCACACATATGTGTATAATATATATATACACACAAATACCTATTTGTGTGTATGTGTGTGTGTGTGTGTGTGTGTGTGTGTGTGTATCTTCACTGCTGACTTACCCTCTGTCTCTTAAATTCAGATTTCTACATCCAACTGACCTGACCACTCAGAATCTGTACTTCAGAGGCATATCCAAAACCAAATTCCTGACTCTCTACATCTGTTCCCCACCTTCTTCCAATTGCTCCTTCCAGTCTGCCTTCCTCTCAAGCAATAGCAATTTGACCCTTCCAGGACAGGCATCTTGGAGTGATTTTTGATGTCTTTCCTTTTTTGTCAGATATGGCATGCAAATTTGGTTGACTGGTCTCTCAACTTCAGTCCTTGTGAGCCTGGAGACTGTTCTCCACACAGTGACAGTAATCACACAGTAATCTCCTCACAGTAATCAGAGTTGATCATTCATAAGTCAGATCATGTCACTCCTTTTCTCAAATTCCTCTCAAAGGGTTTCTCTCATTTCCCAGGAGATTAAAGGCCAAAGTTTTTATGGTGATCTGTAAAGCCCAGTACTATCCTACCCTCTTTCCTCCCTGACCTCACTTTCTGTTACTCTTCTCCTTCTTACTTTCTATACTGGCCTTTCTAGACTTTTATGTTCTCCATGCACACCAAGCTTGGTTAGTCCCCAGAGCCTTCCCACTTGCTGAACCTTCTTGGAACACTCTGTCTCCAGGTCTCTGCTTGGCTCACTTCCTTGTCTCTTTAGGGCTGTTGCTTAAAGGTCACCTTCCCAGGGAATCTTTTTCAACCACTCCCTTTTGTGACTCCCCTGCTCCTCCTGCCATGCTATGCCCTGCCCTGCCCAGTCCTCCTTCCTTGCTTTGTCTCTCTATCATGTACTCTCCACTCGAAGCGCTTATCTATCAGATTTGGCTTATTTATTTGAGACAGGTAATGTATATAAATGTTGAGAGTGCAGAGTTAGTCTGTTTCATTTATCTTGTATTTTATGTTCCTAGAAGAGTATCTAGCCTCTCCATGAATACATTGTTTAAAAATGATTCAAGACTAGAAAAATTCCAAAATGTTATTGAGTTTGTGTGTAGGCATGTAAAGATGTTTCTACTTATTTCAGATTATACAAAACATGTAGAGTATGAAGTGCATGTTTTTTCCTTAGATTTTCTCTCCACCTGAAATTCATTCCATTTCCATTACAACTGCTGTTAAAATTTCTGAGGCCTTTTTTCTTTGCATCTTTTTTACCTTTGGGAAGCCGGTTACCAAGGAATAGTAACCAAGAAAATATATAGTACAGAAGTATGAAGTAATTTTCACTGAGGGGTAATGATAATAGACAACTGGAAGGATAATTAGACTGGTGGGTAGGAATAGCTATAAAAAGGTAATATGTCTCAACGATGTTTGGTTTCTTAAAATGAATATACAGTATATGTTCCTTATTATGCATTTTATTTCTTCTGTCATAAATATTTTATGATCAGTTAAAAAAGAGATCACAGCATCAACTATGATAAGATGTCAACAATTGTTAATTCTGGATAATGAGAATATTGAAATTGTATTATTTTCTCTTTGAATTTTTTTTTCTGTAATTTCAGACTACAATAAAAAGATACTGATGCAGATTTTAGAAAATAGGTTGCGTGTTACCAGTATTGTGAAAAGCAGGTTGCTAGCAAACTACAATGCTTAAAACAATATTTAAATAGCTTTAAAGAAGTATGTTTTCTTCTTTGGAGGCCTAGGATTCATTCTAGGCTAGTTGTAACATAACTATTACTTAATTTTCAATGTGTATTCCTTCATATTTCTGAATCTAAATGTCAGAATACCACTGCATGTCAGAAGCTTTATGCAGCAAGTTAGGGTTAAAGGTAAAACCTGTGAGGGTGAGAATGATGGCAGTGGCAGCATCAGGTATTCCTGAGTGGCATATTGCAGAAGCCTGGATTTGAATGTATCAAGTGGGACCTATCACTAGATAGCCATCAACAAAATGAGTACTCAAATCTGAAGAAAATTTCTCCATTAATTACTCTGGTTTCCTTAGCATTCATTCCTTCTAAGTTTAGCATTTTTTAAAGTTCATTGTGTCCTTTTTTTTTTTTTTTTTTGTGGTGTTGGGGATTAAATCCAGGGCCTTGTGCATACAAGGCAAGCACTCTGCCAATATACAAGGCAATATATTCTACTGAGCTATAGCCCCAGCCCAAAAGTCCATTGTGTCTTGATTTCATGTTCTTCATTTCTTTAGCTACTACCAGGTCAAGTAACATAGAACAAAAGTAATATTCAGTTTCTTTTGTTCTTTGCTTTGTGAAGGAACTTGTCTTCTTTATTATATTTAACAGTATGTTGATTTAAGTGTGGGTAGTGCTAGTGTTGATAAGATGCACAGATGCTGTTGTTGAATGCAGCTATTTTCTGTTACAGAAGGAACATATGGTAGGCACTTGTTTTTCTTTCTGGTTGATGTGATTAGATTACTAAAATGAAAGGTTATTGTACTTAAATGTTGTCTTAGTATTTATTTAATTTTAATTGACCTTAAGAAATTAAATGTGTTAAAATATTATAAGCCTTCTATATATTCTGTTGGTTTGAAGTAGACATCTTCATGCAAAAGCTCAATTTTTGATTGCTTTGATCAAAATAGTCTTGTAGTTTACCTTACCATGTTCATATAAAATTGAGTAGTGAGCAAATAGTTATTTCACAGTAAAATCTGGAAGATGACATTTTGTGTTTTTAAAATAACCTGAAAAAAAAAAAGATGGAGAGAATGTATAAAAGGTTCAAAAATTTGATGGTAGATTTTTTAAATGTTTTCTTCCTTCTAGTAGTCTATTAATTTGTAAGAAATTGCACTATGTTGAGCTCTGAACAACAGAATAGACTTAGAACCCAAGTTTGATATTTCTAAATATTTGTCTGTTTGGGGGAAAGTATTTAGACCAGAACAAACTCATTATTACTATAAGAAAAATGGCAAGTTGAAGATGTTATTTACTTTTCCCTAGTGACTAGCTGCTGCTGAGTCTTCTGTTTGATATTGGGTGTGTTTCTGATTCAGAATTGGTTTCTTGCTGCCATTTGCCCTGTTGCTTATCTCTGTCCTGAAAATTGACATCTGGCGTAGTTATGAGTACTACCATGTATGCAGGGCTTTGTATGATCTTTTAGCTTGTCTTTCTCTTAACCTAATAAGACTTTAGTTTCTGGACTTCATATTCTTTTGTTTACTGCAGTAATCTTTACCATGTCTTAAGACGACTTATATTCTTAAGAACATCTTGATTTCCTCCCTACTTACAAGATAGAGTATCCTTAAAAATCAGTAGATACAAAGCTGGATTTATTAGTACATTTAGACATTTCTTTTGGATGTAGCTTAGGTAGTCTGATCTTGTAATTAATAGGCCCTTTAACCTTAAGGTATCTAGACATCCTTACTACTCAGTACATTCCTAATAAATAAAAATTCTGTATTTAAAAGAAATTGTGTAAGCTTGACCAGTAAGACCTGCTTTTTGTTCTCCATTCTGTGTATTGGCTTCTGGAAATACATTATGTACTAGTGGATGTGAGGAGAAGGGAATGATGTGAACACCCTGTTAAAATCAGAAATTATTGTAATGCTTTTAGGGAATTGTTTTTTCAGTTTGCTTTTTCATTTAATAATGTATCACAGACACACCTCTTTGTCCAAAGGTTGTATAGATAGGTTTTGTCTATCTTGTAAATGGAGGCAAAGAAACTTAAAAAGCACAGTCCAGTGCTATTTTCAAAGGTCGTAATGTAAAAGAGGTATTAGATTTATTTGTATGCCTATGAAGGGTAGAACTAGGATCAGTGGACAGGTAGATGGGCCAATTTATTTAGCCCACCATTTGGGAAAAATTTTTTTTTAAAAAAATTAGAAGTTAACTGAAGTTCAGGTGTTATTGAAGAGGTAGGATGGTAGGATGACCTTCAGTTAGATGTATTCAAGAGAGAATTTCCTGTTTCGCTAGGAATTTAAATCAGGCAAATCCAGTGAGCATTAAAATCAATTGGACAACTTTTAAAATTTCAGATTCATGGTCCTACCACCGATTTAATTAATCAATCCCTGAGTGCGACCTCAGAACCTTAATTTTGGGCAGATCCTCTGCTTAATCTAGTTGTTATCCAAATTTGGGACCAGTTGGACTAGATGACATTCACAGATCCTTCTAAGGTCTAAATTCTTATGATACCCTGGTTTTGGAATTCTTATAAGCAGATTGAAGTCATTGTAAATAAAACAGGCAAACATATGAAGGGAAATTTTAAATGGATGTAAACCAGTGAACATTTTAAGATTAAAGATTACTGTAGTTGTAATCACACACTTTTTAACATGTCACTAATATGCCAAAGTGATTTTCTTTTCTCTCTCTTTTTGTACTGGGGATTGAACTCTGAGCTTTTACCACTGAACCACATCCCCAGTCTTTTTTTTGAGACAGAATCTCATTAAGTTGCTAAGGTTGGCCTAGAACTTTTTATCCTTTTGCTTCAACCTCCCGAGTTACTGGGATCACAGGTGTGTGCAACACTGTGCCTGTCAATATTCTTTTCAAATAAAATAAATTTTGTGTCAAAAAAAGCACTTTAAAGCTGGACGCACTGGCTCAAGCCTGTAATCCCAGCATTTTGGGAGGCTGAGACAGGAAAATCGGGAGGTCACAGCCAGCCTCAGCAACAGTGAGGCGCTAAGCAACTCAGTGAGACCCTGTCTCTACATAAAACACAGAATAGCGCTGGGGATGTGGCTCAGTGGTCGAGTGTCCCTGAGTTCAATCTCCAGTACCAAAAAAAAAAAAAGCACTTTAAAATTACAACAGTGTTCAGTGTTGTACTTCTTATGTGTATGCTATGTACGTCAATGAAAAGTTTAAAAAATTTAAAGTGATAAGATTCTCTCGTTGCTTATTGCAGCTAATATTGTTGCTTTTAAGCTGTATTATAAAAACACTTTGTTGGCATCGCTTATAGAAGGGTATATTTTCTTTAAGCATTAACTTAGAATAAATTATTTTGTGCATATTGTAATCATATGTTCATATTAAAACCTTATCAAAAATAGGAAAAGCTCAGTGGAAGAATATATAACTGGAAGATGTCTTATCTAGTTACACATTGTGAAAGGTTACAGGAATCATTCCAGCATAAATCTTTAATAACTGATAATTAATAAAGTAATTCCCCCTGCATACCCTTGCTCATTTCACACCAGTGGTAATTTTCTCTGTGTCCATTGAATCAATCTTGTCTTTCAGTCTCACTGAATTGGATAATATGATGCAAATACAGTGCAAACTAATTGCAATTTCTAATTGTTAATTCTGCAAAAGAAGCAGGATTTCTTGAAGTCAGTGAAAGTGATGAAGGCAAAGCCACTGACAAAGAGGATCTCAAGTGAGTCCAGTTAACAAATGAAGAAAATGTAATCAAGGTTGATAGGCATTTCAAAGGAATGCAAGTTGAATACCAAGGATTAAGAGAAGCTTTTGAGAAAACTGAGGCCTTTGGATGTGATTGCATATAAGGGGATGTATTTCTTTCTTTTTTTATGTTTTTTTAAAGTTTATTTTAGCTTGCTTTAAAAAAATTTTTTTTGTTTAGTTGTAGATGGACACAATACCTTTATTCACTTTTTTTTATGTGGTGCTGAGGATCAAACCCAGTGCCTCACATGTGCTAGGCAAGCTCTCTACCACTGAGCTACAGCCCCAGCCTAGGAATGTGTTTCTTTTCTTCCAGAAAGTGAAATTTAGTTTGGACTCAAGTTTTTTTTTTTAGCTGTTTGCCAAGAGACACTAAAAAGTAGGTATGAATGTTTTGATGGGAAGAAGGAATGGTTATAGCAAACAGATTTCTCTTTTCCTATAGGCAGTGCTACTGAGAGTTAACAAAAATCTGACTTTTCTGTTTGACTTTGAAATGAAGCTACTTAAAGGGCCAAGGTGAGCTTCTTAAGAGGCTGTACTGTTAAAGTAGTCCTTAGATGCTGATAGTTCAGTGTCTGCCAACATTTCTGATCCCCATGGGTCTTTGCTTCCTAGGAGCATCAATAATGCCTTAGCAAAATGTGCAGTTGATTAAGATCTATACTGTTAAGAACAGTGATACTGTAGAGTTAGTGGGAGAGATTTGGTACCATTGGAGTCTTTGGGATGGTATGAGCCAAACTAGAATCTCTAGCAGAAGATCTTGACAGAACCATAGTTTATGGCTGCTAGAACTGCATCTGCCCTGAACATGCAGAAATGTGGGTTCTCTCTAGCTCAGGAGAGGAACTTAGAAAAAGAATGATTTTTTCTTGTTTAATTATTGACTGCTGTCACCAATCTTGATGGTTTTTATTTGACCAATATAATTTCATTTATTTATTTATTTATTTTGGGGTACCAGGGGTTGGACTCAGGAGCATTTGACCACTGAACCACCCCAGCCTTATTTTGTATTTTATTTAGAGACAGGGTCTTACTGAGTTGCTTAGCGCTTTGCTTTTGCTGAGGTTGGCTTTGAACTCTTAGTCCTCCTGTCTTAGCCTTCCGAGCTGCTGGGATTACAGGCATATGCCACTGTGTCCAGTTTATAATCTTTATTTTTAGCTTTGATTTGCAAACAAGTTATTCAAACATTGTATTTGGATCATTCTGGATTTCTCGGATAAAGGTAGGCCTGTATTTAAAGACCTAAAATATACATGTAATTCAGCAAACATAACAGTACTCTAAAACATATGGCTTAGAAAATAAATGCTGCTACTTAATTTGCCCAAACTATAGTGAAATGTTTGGAATTTATTTGTTTATACATTTATTTATTTTGGGAGGAGGCTGTTCCTTTCTTTTCCACACTGATCTTGAACTCCTGGGCTCAAGTTATCCTCTTGCTTCAGGCATTTAATTGCTGTGATGCTTGGCATATTTTTGATAGGAAAAAAATGTGTCTTTTGTACCTGGTTTTTGAATTGACTGCAGACAAGATAGAGATGTTATGTTAGTATCTTAAGAGGATTTTGAACTTCAGAAACCAGTTGGTACTATTAACTAAAATGTAGAACACGAATATCAGGAGTAAAATAGAGGATATTATTTAGAGCCTACAGACATTGCAAGGAAAAAAAGGGAATTCTATGAACAACTTCATGTCAATGAATTTGATGACTTAAAAATGGTCAAATTCCCTGAGAGATATAAATGACCAAACTGATAACAATGAGAAACTAAAAAAGAAATCTGAATAGTACCATATGTGTTAAAGAAATTGCATTTGTTATTAAAATTGTCCCCACAAGGAAGACTCTAGATCCATTTGGTATACTGATATATCCTATCATAGTTTATTTTGTCCCATCATGTCAGATGTGGAGTTCCTATAAAAATGTAAATTGAGCAGCAAATATGCCACTTATGGTAACTGGGAAATAATCATGTTTGCAGAATTGAAAACTTGAGACTTAATGGGTTAAAGAAGAAATGATACTACTTCTGTGCACATTCAGAAAATGAACACAGAGGAATCTCATTTAGTGAGATCAGACATATAAGCCTGGTGACAACCAGATGTGAGAACATTATAAGAAAAGGATCCTACACCAACAGTCCTCATGTTTGTAGATGTAAACAATCCTTAAGAAAATTTTAGCGAATCAAATCTAGCAATACATGAAATAATGTGTCACGACTAAGTTGGGGTTATCTCAGGAATGAAAATTAGTGTATCAGTCAATGCAATTTGCTGTAGTAACAGAATAAAGTAGAACGTTTCATGTGATCATCTCAGGAGATACAGAAAAAGCATCTGACAAAATATAAAAGTTATTTAGCATCAAAAGTCAGAAAATGGAATATAATAAAACTTTCTCAATTTGATAAAATCGTCTACGAAAAACAACAACTATTATACTTTGTTGAAATGTTGAACATTTTCCTGCTAAGATCAGAAATGGGGCAAGGATGTCTACTTTCAACATTTCTACTTAATATTATACTAGAGGCCCTACTTAATGTAATAAGTCAAGAAAAGGAGCAAATGAAGGAAAAACAAAATTGTAAGGAATATACAAAAAACGTGAACAACTCAACTGGAACTAGTAAATGAAATTTTCAAGGTTAGAGGTTGCAGGATTACTATATGATTTTTCCTTCCTTCCTTCCCTCCCTCCTTTCCTCCTCCTTCTGTAGAAATAGACAAGATGATTTTTAAAATTTAGGTGAATATGCAAAGAACATAGAGTAGCCAGATCAATTTTGAATAAGAACAAAGGTGGAGGACTTACAGGACTGTTTTATGATACTTATTAAAAGCCACAAAACTCAAAAAAATGTAGAATTGGTATACTGATTGACATACAAGAATGGAAGAGAATGGAGAGTTGGTCTTTTGTTGCGGGAGGATGGGGGCAGGTACCACGGATTGAACTGAGGGGCACTCAATGACTAAGCCACATCCCGAACTCTCAATCCTCCTGTGCTGCTGGGATTACAGGCGTGCACCGCTGCACTCAGCTGAGAATGGAGAGTTGGTAAACCCATGTATATCTGTTTGAATTTGGTGGTATTATGGAACAAGTGGATAGTCAAATGAAAAAAAATGAATCACATCACACAGAAAAGTTAACCCAAAATAGATCACTGATGTAAATGTAAAAGCTGACTATAAAACTTATAATGAAGAACAAAAAAATATACATGGCTTTTGAGTAGACGAAGATTTCTGTGACAGGACACAAAAAGCATTAACCAGGAAAAAAAAAAAAGAGGTCAGACTTCATCAAAATTAAAAACTTAACGCTTTTTGTAAAACACCAGTAAGAAAAAGAAAAGTCTGCTAGGGACAGTTGTGAATGCCTTTAATCCCAGTGACTTGGAAGGCTAAGGCAGGAGGATGATAAGGCCAGCTGGGCAGTTTATGGAGACCCTGTGTCAAAATAAAAAAGGTGGGAATATAGCTCAGTGGTAGAGCACCCCCGAGTTCAATTCCTAGTACTTCAAAACAAAACAAAGCAAAAAAGAAAAGATTTGCAAAACACAAAACATATGTCTGATCAAGGCCTTGCTTTCAGAATGTATAAGGAACTCTTATGAGTCAATAGTAAGACTAACAATCCAATTTTAAAAATGGGCAAAACTTGAACTTCACAGAAGATATATGAATGGCAAATAAGCATGTGAAGATGTTCAACAGCATCAATAATCAGGGAAAAATGCAAATTAAAACTATAATATTATGCACCCATTAGAATCAAACTAAAATTAAGAATAATAAGTGTTGGGGTGTGTGTATGTGTATGTATGTATATAACAATCAAACTCTCATACATTGCTTCGTAGGGATGTTAAATGCCATGTAGGAAAACATTTTGGCAGTTTCTCCAAAAGTCAAGCATACATCTACCATGAGGCCTACTTTTATGATTTATGTTCATAACAGCTAACATCCCCAAGTTTGAAACAGCCCAAATATCTACCGACAGGTGAGCTGATAAACATATTTATAGTATATCCATGTAATGAAACACTGTTCAGCAATCAAAAAAGAATAAGGATACACACAACAACACGGATGAATCTAAAAAATGTTGAGAAAAAGAAGCCAGACATGAAAGAGTATTTTAATGTATGATTCCACTTGTAAAATTCTAGAACTGGTTAAAATAATTTACAGTGATAGAAAGCAGATTAGTGGTTGTTTGGGACTGGGGAAGGCTTGATTTTAAAGAGCCATGGAGGAACATGGGGCTATGGAAATACTCTGTATCTTAATTGTATGGTAGTGTTGATTATATGTATTTTTGTTAGAATTCACTCAACTGTACTTTTGGAATGGGTCCATTTTATTATTTAAACCTTAGCCAAATTGATTTATAAGATAAAAAGATGGGCAATGTCAAATTTTGGTGAGGACGTAGAGGAACCGAAGTTCCAGCTCCGATATATTGCTGATGAGAGTTTAAAATGGTACATTTTTAAAAAAGCCTTTAGCAGTTTCATATATGTATATGTGTGTGTGTGTATATATATTAATTCATTAATTTTTTGGTGTCAGGGATTGAACCCAAGGGCACTTAACTGCTTAGCCACATCCCTAGCTCATTTTTATTTCTACTTTGAGATAGGTTCTTCCTAAGTTGCTGAAGCTGGCTTTGAACTTGTAGTCTTCCTGCCTCAGTATCCTGAGCCATGGGGATTTATAGTCATGCACCACCATGCCCGTTGGCAGTTTCTTATAAAATTCACCATATATCTACTTTAGGACCCAGCATTTCCATTCCTAGATAATATCCCAAGAGAAATAAAACATGTGTCCACCAAAAGATTTGTGTAAGAGTGTTCATAAGGGTTGACTGATGGTAGTCCCAAACTAGAAACAACTCAAATGTCCATTAACAGGAAACTTCTGAAAATTGTAGTGTATTCATACAGTAGAATATTTTTCAATAGTAAAAAAGCAACCTGCTAGTCAAAGATCAATATGGATGAATAGCAGAAACATGCTAAACAAAACAAGAAGGAAGACAAAAGGGTACATGCTGTATGATTTCATTCATAAAAAGTTTTGGAGCAGACAGAACTAATGTATAGCAGTAGAAACCAAACTGGTTGCCTCTAGGGTGAGTTGAATAACTACGCGGGTACACAAGGAACTTTCTGGAGGTCATGGAAATGTTCTGTATCTTGATGTGGGTGAGTTACTTAGGTGCACGGACTTGTAAGATTTCATGAATTATACACTTAAGATCTATGCTTTACACTGTATATATATCAGAACACAAAAGATGAAATTAAAATATAAAACAAGGTAGAAAAAATTAAGAACATAAAGAAATTAAAGAGCAAAACTAAAACTTTTTGGATAAGACAGCACCTTGCCCAGTACTAAAATATTACATCTGTTCTCTCTCTCGTATCCTCAGTTTTTTTACAAAGAAGAAAATCAGAATGTTTTTAGTGTCTGTGATTCTTAAAGGTCTAATTTCACAACTTTAATAGAAAATTGCTTTCAGGTAGTTGAACTCTTAAACCCTGGACTTAAATTAATTTGTATCTCTAATATATTCAGTTTCTCTTATTTTCCTAAGTCCTTCAGCAAAATTATAGTAGTTTTGGTTTTCTCTAGAGGCAAGTTTTAAAATTTTATTTCCTTAATTATAGGTCATAGTAAAAAAATAGTGACACTGAAAAATAATTAAGAGATTACATATGCAACAAATTTTTAGGTTGCAAAAGGTTGATTTGTCTTTGAGTTTAATGAGACTGGTAAGCAAATACTAGCTGACTTCATATAACCTTTGATTTGTTTTGGAAGCTCAAATAAGTAAACTTCTCTGAATATACTTTGTAAAAAAGTGGTAACTAATGTGTTAAGAATTGTTTTCTTTAGTTATGCCCAATGATTACATTTTGGTGTTTGTTCAGGAATGCTTGATTAACTGTTCTTTTTTTGCTACTGTAGAATCATGTATACATGACATAAAATTTACAACTTTAACCTATTTTAAGTGCATAATTCAGTGCATTATGTATAGATTCATAAGGTTGTATAATCATCATCTCTTTCTAAAACTTTTTCATCATCCCAAACAGAAACTCTTACCTATAAAGCAATACCTTCCTATTCTCCCTAGCTCCTAGTAGCCTCTATTGTACTTCAGTTATAGATTGTGTCTATTCTAGATACCTTATATCAGTGGAATCATACAATATTGTTCTTTTGTATTGATTTACTTTATATAATGTTTTAAGGTTCTTCCAATTATTGGAGTTCTAATTATTAGAGCTCCAATTTCTTTTTATGGCTGAAAAATATACAATTGTATGAATATACCAGCATTTATTATCCATTCATCTGTTGATGGACACTTGGGTTGTTTCCAAACAACCTTTGACTATTGTGAATAATGCTATGAATATTGGTGTACATGTTTCTATTTGAATCTCTATTTTCATCTTTTTTGAGAGTGGAATTGATGGCATGGTGCTTCAGACAGAGAGAACCATGTGGGAAAGGCAAAATGTGAGAGAATGACTAAATGGGAACACTGCCAAAAAATGAAGAAAAGTCCTATTAAAATACTTGATAATCTATAAACTAATATAAACTTATAAACTTTAAAATATTTTTCCCTTCTATTGCCTCTATGTAACATGAAATGCATGCATTTTAGTGTTTGCAACGCCCTTTTTTAAAAAATATTTTTTTGGTTGTAGATTGACACAATATCTTTATTTAATTTATTTTTATGTGTTGCTGAGGATTGAACCCAGTGACTACACATACAAGGCAAGTGCTCTACCTCTGAGCTACAGCCCAGCCCTGCAATGCCTTTCTTTCTAGTTCAGGACTGTTTTGGGTACATGAGGGTACCACCTAGGAAATCTCTGGTAAATTTTGTATCCAGCATTAGATTAACAAAACAAAACACCTTGAGTTTGGCCAGCTATAATTCAGTGAGTACTTTAAAAAAAAACAAACAAACCTGTAAAACCTGTTAATATTCACAAACTAGTTTGAGGACCCTGAGAAACAATAATATTAGTGATAGTACTTTTATTAAAGTTCTCTGTTTTGATGAGTTAAATCAGAGAGTTCTCTGTTTTAATAAATTCTGGTTTTGTGTGCTTCATCTACCTAATCTCTGCTTTTGCTAATTTTTTTCCCTTTACCACTTTGTAAACTCGTGGGGATTTTTGCTTCCGGAACAGCCAAGGTCATGAAAAATGAGTTTGCTTCTGTTAGATGAACTGTGTTTATTTCTAGAAGAATTTTTTGGTTAACATAGTTTTAAACTTTTAGCAGGAAAATAGACTAGTTGGGTGTCTTTCTCTCTCTCTGTCTCTCTGTCTCTCTCAAGATAAAAATGCAGATCATTATGGTGGCGCACACCTGTAATCCCAGCACTGTGGAAGGCTGAGACTAGAGAATTGTAGCAACAGCAAGGCGCTAATCAACTCAGTGAGACCCTGTCTATAAATAAAAAACAAAATATGGCTGGGGATGTGGCTCAGTAATCAAGTACCCCTGAGTTCAACCCCTGGTACCAAAAAAAAAAAAAAGAAAAAAAGTACAGATAATGAGAATAGATTCCCAACAGGTGGAGATCAGAGTAAAAGTTTTTTTGCAAAGAGTAGTATAGTTGTTAAAAAGCCATATAGTTTATATTCTTATTTTTTCTTGGCCTGTAAATATATAACTCAGGAAAAAGTTATTAGTAGTCCTTTTGATATCTGCTATACAGTTTGTAATTGCATCTATTAGTCTTTGATTTTGAGTATTTGCAACCTTTTAATATTTTTTATTTCTGTTGCATGTTAGACATTTATGTTATTGACATTTATTAGCCTTAATATTTATTTAGTGTTAAAATACTGTTTGGTTCTTTGTTTAGTGCTATACTGTAATGTCTGTTTCCTGGAAATATACAATGAAAGTAGATTTTAAATAATTTTATAGTTATTAAAGGAGAACATTTTAACTCACTAAGTACCTCAAATCTTATTTACCACATTTAATCCTCAAAACAACTCTGCAAGGTATGTGCTATTGTATGCATTTTAAATTGTGGAAACTGGGGTTCAGAGAGTTTAGTTAACTTTAAGATCACACAGATCTTACTTTGTATCATTTCTTGAGAGTTGTAGATTGATCATATTCTTGATGAAAACATGTGGTTCATTTAAAGCTGACCTACTGTAACAGGATTTAAGGTACATAGACTTATTCCATTTATTGCCTTATTTTCCACCCTCATCCTCTCACTGCAAATGATATATCCATAGTGCTCTATATTATAAGAAGTCTGAAGTCTTTTCATGTGGGCTCATGTTCCTTCTGTCTGAAATGCCTTTCCCATGTCTTATTATTTATGTAAGTCCCACACTTCCTTCAAAGTCTGGCTCAAGGTTTTAGCTGGTTTGTAAGCTTTTCTGACCTTATTAATCCCAGATAGAAAATATTTTCCCAGCCTTAAGGTAGATGGTCTTGCTTTCTATGCTTTTCTTCCTTTATGCTTTCTCTTCCTCTCTACTCTGTCCAGTTACCTGTATTTGCAGTGTCGTTCATGTAGATCTATAATCCCTTATCTAGAATGCTTGGGTATTTCAGGATTCACAAGTTTTCAGATTTTAGAAATGTAAGATGATGCAAGTTCTGGGACAGCATTCATCCATCAGAAGTAGCTGCTGTGAAACGTATGAATATTTACACTGTAAGAAATTAATAAAGGCTTAGAGCTTACCATGAGCTCAGGTTAGGTCAAGTTTTGCTATCAATGAGTTACAAGAGATGTTTTCACTTTCAGAGCTGTTTGAAATTTAGAAGCATCAATGTGGGCCTATAGATATGGATTAACTACTTTTTGTGAAGTATAAACTGTATTTTCTAAACAATCTTGTATGAAACTACAATATTTTTGCTTCTTTCCCTTTATTTATGGAAATGAATTGGTTCCTTAATCACCTTTCAAAGTTTGTGTGTGCATGTCTATTGATTTTTTCTGTGCCTGTCGTTACTATAAACTGGTAGATGCAAATGTATGTAATGTATTCTAAAGGTCATTCATTATACCTTGAATCGTCCCATTTTGGGCTGAGGGTTTATTTAATTTTGTTCCTGAATCCTTTTAGACATGAGCCTCATTGTCTTTGATAGCTTTTTTATTATCTGGTATGATTTTCTAGTTCATCTTTTATGTACCTTTCCAGTCCAGGACCTGTTATCAGCCATGCCTTCAAGAAAATCCTGGGTTCTTTTAGTGGGAATGATATTTCAAGACCATCTGTGGATGCTAGGGATGTTCATTGCTAATGAGTTACACTTGATTGTAGGTCTCTCCTCTCTCTTTCTGTCTCTCTGTCTCTCTGTCTCTCTCTCTCTCTCTCACACACACACACAGTTTGACTTTTTATTTTGAAACAACTTCGAACTCACAGAAAAGCTGCAAAATAGTACTAGAGTTTCCTTATATCCTTCACCCAGAGTTCCATAACATAATTGTCTTATATAACTATAGTATAATTCTGTTGTACTAAGGGCCTTTTTCTCCATGTTAAATTTTTTTTTTTTTGAGATAAAGAGTCATGATGATATTTCCTTTCAAATTCAGGACTAGAAGATGTTATTTTTTGGCATTAGATCTGGTTCTTTTTTCTTCCACATTAAAAATCCTGGTTTTTAAGAACAAAAATGAGGCATTAGTATATCACCAAATTACTCATGTGATTTTATTCCAACTATCATACACAACAATCTAGAAAAATAGTGCCAAAGTAGTACTCTATCAATATAATTACAGAAAACAGTTATATTTTTTTCTTGTGCTTTCCTCATTTTCAAAGTTGTACTATATCTGCTTTATCAAACTATAGGCATTACATATATACTCTCTCCTTTTTTTTTTTTTTTTTAAATTTCCCGCTGGTACCAGGAATTGAACCCGGAGGCGCTTAACTACTAAGCCACATCCCAAGCCTTTTTTATTTTTTATTTTGAGACGGAGTCTCGCTGAGGGCTTCACTGAGCTGCTAGGTTGGCTTTGTGGTCCTTCTTCCTCAGTCTCCTGAGCTGCTGGGGTCACAGGTGTGTGCCCCTGCGCCTACCTGGCTACTCTCTCCCTTTTAACCCTCATTTATGGTACAGATAGCTGTATTTAGTGCTGTGGATCTTATGCCCATGTTTCTGTAGTAATTTAGATGGTCTGGAGCTCATTCTCTGGCCGATTCATTAGGAAGAGGTATGGACAAAAAATTCCTTGAGTTCTCATATGTAGATAAGTTTGTGACCTTTGTAACTGAAAATCAGTTTGGTTGGGCACGTAATCCTTGATCACAATTTTCTTTCTTAGAATGTCTTCAATATGATGCTGCATTTTGTTGTTGTTTATAAAAAAACTTTGCTGTTTAAAAGTCTGAAGATCATCTAATTTTTACTTTCATGATAAATCACTTGGTGTCTCTGCTTAGATACATAATATTTTTGCGGGGGAGTCTTTCAAGCTCTGCAATTTTGCTGGATTATATTGTCGTGTTGGTCATTCTGGATTCATAGTCTCAGGTATCTTTAGTTCTCTTCAATGTACATTTTATATATTTCAATTTCAGGAAAGCATAATGACATTGTACTTTTTAGTATCTGTTATATTTTCAGCTTGGTTGTTTGGTTTTCTCTTGTACAAGTATTGAAATCTCCTTGTCTATCTTATGTATTTGTTACATTCTCTTGTATCTCTTCTAGCTTAGTCTTTATTGTTGAATCAATTTCTTCTGATTCTTTCCTGAGTTCCATCAGTTTTTGAAATGAACTGCGAAAAGAATTGTTCTTTCATATCTTGTTGTTGTTTTTTTTAATGTCTTTTAACTTGTACTAATCAGTTTGAGTTTTGTTTCCAGTAGTTTCTCCTCAAATATGCAGCTTTTTCTTGGGAAGGAGGTTTGCTTCTCCATTTTGTAGTCTTGAGTTTGGATTTTCTGCCTACCTCTGTCTCCGTCAGACTATGACTGGAGATTGATGTTTGTGCACCTCCTATCGAGTGGGTGAAACTTATCCTAGTTTTAGTTGTTTCCTTTTATTGGCTGTTGTCCTTTCTAGTGAGTACCTCTTGGCTGTTTGGGCCTACTGTGATAAATTACATAAACTTGTTGGCCTAAAAAACAGAAATCTTACTCTCTGGTCGCTCCACGTATTCCTTGGTTTGTGGCAGCATAACTCCAGTCTCTACTTTTGTCTTCATGTGGCCTTCTTCACTTGAGGTCCAGTCTTCCTCTGCCTTTTTCTTACAAAGTCACACGTCATTGAATTTAGGTCCCACCTAGGTAATTCAAGATGATCTCAAGATCCTTACCTTAATTGTATCTGCAAGACTCTTTTCCTAGTAAGGTCACATCATTGGTTCCAGGTGGACGCATCTTTTTTCAGGGATGATGCGTTGTGGGCATTCTGTTCAGTCACGTGCCCTGCTGTTTCCCTTTGACTCTTTCTCTGCAGATCCTGATGTTGTGTAGAATTTGTTTCTATTAATGGTTTGTCTCTCCTCATTTTTATTTTGGGGTTCATGGAGATACCTTGTCAACTTAGTTTTGTTGTTAATATTGCCCATGTGATATTTTAGTTTTTTGGCTTGCTGTCTGTCAACATTTTCTTTTTTCTGGGGAGGAAGGTAATTTAGGGGAGATTTCCATATGACTTTTAAATAAGGAAGAATTGGATAGAAATGTGATATTTTCCTTCATGAGTTTTTGAAAGGATTTTGCAGGTGGAAATGTCCCACTTGGGAACCACGAAAGTGCAAAAATCAGACTGTGTTTATGAATGATTTGTAAAAGCTTGATATCATTAGGCCATTAGTCTCTGTGTTTTTGCTTTTTATGATATGAACTTTTGTTTACTGAATCTTAACTAGTAAGGTCTACTAGAATTACCTGAGAACTGGTGAAAATCAGATGCCTGTAATACTTTCCTCCCCACCCCCCGACTTTTTAAGAATCTTAGGGTGGGGATACGATAGTGTCAAAGTTAGGGACTTTGCTGCAGTCTCATCTGCTGTAACTGTTATCTTAGTGCAATTATTTAAGGAAGGAAGCAACTTGTGTTTTGCCCACAACTAGTATAATGACCCCTTTGTTCCCAAGACACAAATTATTCTATCTTAAAATGATTCATGTTTGATACTTTTAGGGCCAAAGATTTCTATTATCTTTACAATTGTCTTCCCACATTTATTAACTTATTCAACAAATATTTGTTGTGTACCTTTTAAGTGAAGATACAACAATAAAGAAATAGAAATGTAGTCTGGTCCCTGCCTTCATGGGTATACATGGATAGTGGACAGTGCAAACAATGGAATAAGTACTTAGAATGTGATGAATAAGAGTTTAGAAGTGCAGGGAGCTATGAAAACAAAAACAAGAGCTCACCTAGTGTAGGTAGGGCACAAAGAAAGTTTTCTGGGAAGATTGTGTTCAAGCAGTTCCAGAAGGAGTTAGCAGGATATATAAGAGAAGAATGTCCTGGCAGAAGGAACAGACTTAGTTTTGGAATATGCTACAGTTGAATGTAGCTACACCCAGGGAGAATTTCTCTCACTGGAGATAAAAAAGATCAAAACCAATGGAAGGGGAAAATATAGAAGAGAATGACAGCCTTTATTGAATCTTTCCAAAATATTCAAATTAGTTTTCATAGAAAGAACAACTCTCATTTTTGTTCACATTTCATCAGTTTCCATTATCATCTATAATTGTAACACAAAACAGACAAAAAAGAGCTTTGTGCTTAAATACAACAGACTTGTGTTAAACTTGACTGTCACTTGATGGGAGCAGAAATGAGTGGCTAGAGTGTCTTCCTACATGTAAGAGTTGAGCTGGCCCTGTGATCAGCCAGGACTTATGCAGAGGGAATCAACAATTTTTGTTTGTTGTCAAGTTGGCCAGCATCTACCATAATTATAGTTTTGGCTTATTGAGGTAGATGAGGATGGAAGGAGGCCAAGGTAAGAATCTTAGGGGACACCATCAATCAAGGGACAGACAGACTAGACTAGCTAGCTAAGATTTCAAGAAGAGCTAGTTTAGAAATAAGTTTTCAGATTTTGAAGACCTTTTCATATTTATACTTTGAGCAGCCTTGCAATTTTAGTTCTCTGATGTTTAACCTGATTTTTCTCAAAGTTATTTGGTCACTGCTGACCTTTTTCATCTAACTGTAATTCATATTCTTCATCCTGTGGAACAAGTGGGAATGTATTTGGATAAGCTATGCAGGGTAGTCATATGATTAGCTTTAGGTTTAAATTTATATATATATCACTTCTTGACCTTTCGGCTAAAATCAAGTGTAAATATATATATAAATGCCGGATAGGCAAGATTCCAGAGAGGAGTGAGACAGGATGTTTGGGAGAGCACCTAGAGGCCCCTCTAATAGTCTAGGAGATCGTTGATGGAGATCTGAATACAGGCAGAGTGGTAGAGGAATAGAAAAGTGACAGTTCAATGTGTATTTTAGGAAAAGTGACAGGATTTGGTAGCTGGATATGAGGAAGAAGGAAGAGAGGGTCTGGGAAGACTAGTTTCTCTGTTTTGGTGACCAAGGGGATGAGTTATGCTGCCATCATGCAGATTAGGGGATTACAATGGCAGGTGAGGTTGTGAGAGTTCGGAAGATAATGAATTTGGTTTTGGACATGTAGTGTAAAGTATCTAGGTGTGTGTGATTAGCAAGAGCTTAGTCATACACATTTGGATCTTGGGATATTGGGTGGCACTGTAAAAAGGTTTGGAAGTAATTCATACTTCCAAAATCAAGTCTGGAGGATGACCTCATCTAGGTATAATATAAGAAAGGAGAAAGTGGGTCAAGGATAGCGTTCTAATTTAGATAAGGGGAGCCAGTCTTAATATTGATGAGAATAATTTATTAGGTGTTTGTTAGATACTGTCTTAAGCATGTTACAGATGTTATTTTATTTCATACAAAAAATAAAAAACCTCCATGAAGGCAAGTGTTACTATTCCTATTTTATGAATGAATGATTTGAAGTTCAAAGGTAAAGCCATTAGCTCCTTGTCCTACATGTAGTAGGTAGTAATTGAGGCAGTAGAGTCTGTGTTACTAGGACCTACACTGCCTCTTGCAAAGAAGACAAAGGAGTTAAAGAAATAAGGCAACAAAGAGAGTGATAATATGGCATCCAGGATGAGAGGAACATGAAGGAGCTGTTAGCAGTGTGAGATGCTATTGAGAGATTAACAAAGGACTGAGTACTCTTTGGTACCCTTGGATTGAGTCAGAGTAAGGGTCATTGATGGTGCCACAGGCTTGTGTCAGAATTGTTTTGTTGTGGAATGTAGTTAGCATGACTGATTATATCACTTTCCCAAGTTGTGTTTTCATTGAATAAATAAATGCTAGCCTGTGATACCTAAAAAGAAGAAAAAATGATAATTTTCTAAAAACTAAATAATGTTAATTACTGGATAAGGCTTATGAGAAAGCCTTTTCTTCATAATTTAAATGATTTAAGGGTACCAGTGATTGGGAAGATGATGTAGTTCTGCCGGTTAGTTGTAGTGGCTTAGACAGGAAAGGGAGGGGAAAGAGCCTGTGCCCATCACATCACTGCAGAGCTCTGGTGGCAGGCTGCTGTGCTGACAAAAGCTGAGTCAGAAGAGAGGAAGACTGCACTATAGGCAGTCATGGCCCAATTCAGGCTTCTAGACTGCATGATCAACCATAATTGGAGTTTATTATGCAATCTGTATTGTGCGTGGAGTGGTCAGGTTTGTTTGATAAATATGTAATTTTGCTTTTGAATTTAAAACTGCTATAATGTATAGAGCAAAGTGAAAATGCTAGCTAAGGTACAAATGTAACCTTTTAAACTACTTTTTGTTGGAATGCTTTCTTAACTTGCCATATTATAAATCTAATGATCTGAATGACTCTAAAAGAATTAACCGAAGTAGCACAGATGAGACTATTTGTAGTGTTAAATTGTGGGGGAGGGGAGTTGGAATGAATTAGTTAAAACTAGCAAATAATAAAGTAATAATTGCAAAAAATGTTTAATATCTGGAGGTATTTAATATTTTGCTTTAAGACGGGAGGTAAGATTTTGGAATGTGTTGTTTTTTATCTGGTTTTTCATTTATAATGAAAAAATGGTTCTTGATTTCTTTCACAATGGGATCAAACTGAAGTTCTTTTTTGAACTTATTATTAGCCAGGCTTTTGAGAAAATACTTATTTTGCAATGGAGAAAATTTGCTGGGTATATTTTTACAATAGTTATCTGCTTTTGAGTGTTCTTCTCCAAGAAACAAAACCCGTATTTCTCTTCTCAACCCTTAATCAAGGTTATTATCAGGTGCAGACTGTTTTTGTAAATAATAAATAGTATTGTACATATCTAGCATAGTAGCCTTTCTTACATAATACAAAGAAACATGGATGATAGCTTTTGTTCCACTTATCAGTGAATATTTTAAAATTATGAATTATTTACCTCATGGGTTATTAACCATTTTGTGGGTATTATCTTCTTTATTAAAATAAGTTTTTAGTATTTCTTTGAAATTTAGAAGAAACACTGAATTTAAAATACATTCAAAGCAATGAATGATAAATGTACAAACCTACACTCTGCTCCTTCCCCCATTGTCAGTTCTTGCACAGCCATGACAAACTTCTCAGTTTATGAGACTTGAAATTAGTTCTAAGTAGACCTTTGAGTTTTTAAAAGTTTTCTGTATTTCTTATTCTTTGTGTTTTTGTTGTTGTTGTTAAAAATATTTAGAGTTGAGGCTGGACACAACAGACTAATGTGTCAGAGAAATTAGAGATGGAGAAGGTTATTTAGTCTATATTTCTTCCAGTGTAAGATTGATCCTTTAGTGCACTTTATAGTCCTGTCCCTAATGGATTTACATTACCATAAAAATATGGATTTTGAATAGCTACTAAGACAATAAACAAAGTAGATACTGCAGTTAATCTTACTATTTAAAATTCATATAGGAGAAGCCCACTAGAGCTGAAACAAACAAAAAAATTTTTTGTATGTTTTGTAACTGCTTTGCAGCTATTACTGAACACATTAGTTTTATCATCAGAAAACTTTCTGCTAAACCCTTCCTCATTCTGGCTAATGGTAAAGGAATCTATGAGTTTGTAGCGGATCCTAGAGATGAGTTGATCCAGTGAGCCAGCTAATAGCCAAGCGCTTTTGAATATGCCTTTCCCTGGGATTTTGCCATGATTGCTGTTGCTGCCTTCCTTGTGGTTTAGATCTGGCAATGGGCCTTTTAGCTCTTAGCATCTCTCAGAAGAATTTGCAGAACTTAGCAGAAAGTAAAAATATCATATGACAATGTCCCAGGACTTTGGTGCCATTACTTAAAAGTGTTTGGTGGAGGGGTCACAAATTCAGCACCTTTGGTACCATGCATTGGAGAGTGAAGGGGGTCATAAAAGAGTTAAGAGACTTGAAAAAAATCAGGTGTCAGAGATTATGGGCTGGTGGGGTTGTAGATAATGGGAGATTAATTTTTAGGAGAATGAGCCGTGTTTCACCTCTGTTGTCAGATTTTTTTTTTTTTTAAGAGAAGCTAAACTTTTGGATTTTTATGTGAACTTGTCTTAATTTTTAAATGATAACTAATTCAAAATAGTAGCCTTTAAAGCAAAACACATCTGGTAGTCAGACGGGACTGTAGGCTTCCAGTGTATAATTTCCGATTTATAGTAAGATTTATAACAGCAGTTGATTGCTTTGAGTTTCACCAGTGAAGCTAATCAATGCACAAGGATGCTGCTGGTTAAAAGCTGATAGTGTAGGTAGGGATGAAGTGTGGGAAAGAAAGGAGTAAATAAAAAGGTGGATGAGGAAAAAGGGAGGCAGATAAATGAAATATGAGAGTGCTGCCATACTGAGAATGCTGATCAGTATGATATGCTGGGAACTCTGATCAAGGTTACATTACTTATTAAATATTTCTACATTGTTGTAGGGAGGCAGGATAGTGCTATAGTTGAGTGCAGATTTTAGTGCCCAAGAACTAAGTTCAAGTCCTAGAAATGACTCTGGCTCTGTGGTGGCTGTGTGACTGGAACATTGCTTCCTCATCTCTGATAGTACTGCCATTAGGGATTACTGTGAAGATTAAAGTGGAATAGCCAGGATTCAGCATTTAGCACAGTGTCTGGCACTCTAGGTGCTTGATAAATCTTACAAATTATTATTAATGTATTCTAGGTTGATAAAGTATGCAGAGAGGTGATGTCATATGAGATTGGAAATAAAAAATAATGTTAAAATCATAAATAAAATTCATGATCACTTGTAAACATTGGAAAATAAAAATTCAAATAGGTTTACATAATTTAGTCTTTCAAATATAACTCCTGTTAATATTTGATGTGTATACTGCCAGTTTTTTCCTGGTGGTTTTATGTTTTCTAGTTTTTGTGTTTGTATTTTATGAATAAAAATTGTGTTATGAACATTTTTCCATTTTTTTTTTTAACCCCTGTGGTGCTCGGGATTGAACCCAGGGCCTGTGCATGTGAGGCAAGAGCTCTACCAACTGAGCTATGTCCCCAGCTCAACATTTTCCCATTTTTGAGGCACCATTTTTACTGGCTGCATAATCTAGAGGATTTATATATTTTAATCACATAGCTGTTAGATATTTAAATTGTCTAGGATTTTTTTTGCATTTATAAAGTGTAGAATATTTTTGTGATGAAATTTGTTTCTAGTTTATGATTATTTTCACTGGATATTGTCTCAAGTGAAATTACTGGGTCAGAGTAATATTTTTAAGGCATTACTTGGAAAAATATTTCTGTGTTAATTGAATAAATCTTAGGAGATAACTTGTGAAAGTTAATTTTAAATTTTATAGATAATAACACTATTAATTACCATAATACTATCAGGAAAAGAGACCATATGTTTCTCCCCCCCCCGCCCCCTCACCTTGGTGTGTGGTAAATTTCAAATGTTCTTACCAGTGTTTAGAGCTAGTGGCCGAAAGTTGGGAGTGGGGTTAGATACAAGAAGTTGAGCATCAGTATCTCATATGTATGACATATTCCATCACACCAGTTCTTGGTTTTCTTTTGGATGCCAGTGACAGTTGTTTCTATATGTGCATAGTAGCTATATGTAAAGAGAACTCAGAAGGAATACTGGGTACCATCAAGTTTGGGAGAACCTCTTGTTACATTCTTTGTATATATTTCTATATATAACAGCCTAAAGTCTGTTTTCAGTTTAGCAGCCAGTGTGATCTTTTAAAGATCAGAGCAAATTATTCTATGAGCCCCCCAAAGACTGCCAATATCACTTGCATAAAAGCCAAGGGCCTTCCTTCCTTATCTCCCGTACCTTGTTTCTCCTACTTATTCTTCAACACACTGGCTTCCTTGTTTCAGTCTCCAGGGCCTTTGCACTTTGCCTCTTGATAGGCTGTCCTCCCAGATCTTGGCTTGGTATGCTTCTTCACTTTCTTCTGTGTTTTATTCACATATCCCCCTTTTAGAGAAGAGTTTTGTTCAAGTTTGTTTTAAAATGTTAAGAATGGAAAAATAACCATACCATTGAAGAAGGTACATACTCTTTGTTTTCAAGAAGGCAATAAAATGATTGGAAATTTTTCAATTTAACAGAAATGGTTATTCTGTATAAGTCCATTTCAGCTTTTCTTTTTTAGGGAAACCACATGGAAAACTGAAAGAACTACTTCTTAGAATTTGTTGTTCTTATCATCATAGTAATGATGCATTTTCTTCTAGAAGCTTCTTACTTTTTCCCTTCTCCCCTTCCTCCTTTATTAAGAGAATTGTTACCCTCGGGTTCGTTTTGTTACTAAGAGCTGTTAGAGTGCTGCTGCTTCTAATACCAGTGAAAAAGGCCTTTTGGCATTTATGGGAATTTTTTTCTTGCTATTCTTAGTGTGGTCTGGGGAACAACATTGAGTACATCCCTGGGAGCCTCTAAGACTTGCAGACATTCAGGTTCCACCCCAGACTTTCATAATCACAACTGCATTTTAACCAGACGCTCAGTCGATTCTCCTGCATAGTAAAGCTTGGCCTTCAACGATGGAAAGAGAAGATTTTTATTTTCTATTTAAAAAATTTTTTTAGAAGGAGATACTTTAGTTTACTGTCTTGCTTAAATATTACTTTATAGTATATCTTCCTTTAAAAATTAAGGCAAGTATAAAAATGTTATGTTGTTATCACTTACCATATTATTTAAATAATTCTATTTATAGAAAAACTCTAAGTGGCCAAATTCTCCTCCTCCTCTTCTTTCTTTTTCCCAATAACTTAATCCAGAATACCTGAACATACAGAAAAAGATCTTGACTTTTCATGTTTTATAATATTTCATTGTCAACATAGACAGTGTTTAATTATTGTTATTTAATCAATTAGGAGCCTAAAAGGACTTCAGGCTAAGGACCCTGAGAATTTTAATTTTTTCCTTAACTTGACCCAGGATGGCCTTTGGGTAGCTTTGTGGGTGTGATTTGCATTCCTCTTCTTTCTGCTCTTTATGTTCACTGTTCCCTTCTCTGTGGACAGGAGATAGGTAGGCAATATCAGCTGGAAGCAGCATGGGAAAAACTTGCTGGTGGTGAAACAATTTTCCACAGGTAAGGTTTGCAAGTGACATTGGGTACATGGGAATTAAAGGTCTATTCATCGTTGTTAGGAGGAACCCAACCAGACAACTTGCGTATTTCACCAGTGGTACTTGAGAACTATTGACCGAATGCTTTAGAATTATATCTGTCAGAAATACTGGCCTTCAGCATAGGAGGAACAAACACCTATCTATTGTCCTGCAATTGACCCCATCATGCTAAGTCTCTAAAACAATGAAAGAGGCCCCAAAGAGCTTTAGTTCAATATTTTGTGAGAGATTAAAAATAGGTCACATTCAGTGAGTACTTTTAACCTCCGTTAGTACTTTATGATAATCCTGTGGAGATGATTTTATTGTTCTGGTTCTATACAAGAGGAGACTGATGAAGTGGGCTAAGTAATCTGCCCATGTCACATAGCTCAGAAGTTGCAGAACAGGACGCTGACCCAGCCATTTGAATTTCAGAATCCTGCTCTTAATGCCCATACTATACTGTCTCTCTACTTAGTATAGTATTCTAGTCATCAGCTTTTAAAACTAGTAGTTCTAATGCTATATTAAAAATGAGGAAATATTAAAAATTACGTGCATAAATATGTAATCATGTTTATATAAATTATGTACTCTCACCCCCACTGATGGCCACTTTAGAGAGTAGTAGAGAACAGTAGACTGTGAAAGGGATAAGAGTAGGAACAAGGGAAAAAGATAATGGGAATGTCTGGACCGTTAGATATATATATAAAAAGAGAAAAAGTTTTTTATTGTAAAAGAGAAGAAGTTAAAAAGTAGTCTGAGGGCGGGGGTTATGGCTCAGTGGTAGAGTGCTTGCCTAGCATGTGTGAGCCACTGGGTTCGATTCTCAGCACCACATATAAATAAATAAAATAAAGGTCCATTGACAACTAAACAAAATATTTAAAAAAAAAAAGTAGTCTGAGGTGGGAAAACAAAGGAGAAATTAGTATTATTTAATAATTAGTGATAACTGAGTTTTAGGTCTTTTTGTAATGTTAATTTGTTAATGAGTTACTTGCTTAGCTTCTGTTACTGAAACCTAGGCATTGCTAATATATATATGTGTAAACATATTGTGAGTTGATGAACATGATATAAGTAATGTAAACATTGAGCAAACTGAGAATTCAATGTTAAAGTTTTAAAAATGGTGTCATTAATGACATTTAAGAATAAGCATAATTGCTTTTGAGATGAAATATAGTTACCATTGAATTCTAAGCAGTTTGATTATCTAGTTCATATTGATGATTAACACCAAGCTAGTTGCCTCTGCATCTGCAATGTTGAGGACCCAGTAGCCAACTTTGTTGTTTGTATTTGGCCTGTGCATTTTCCCTAAAAACTCTGGTTGATGGCTGAAATCAGGTTTAAGTGAATAAGGAAGACAGAAATGGAAATCTCTGAGGGAAAAAGTAGATTTCAAGGAGACAGTCTGAATGGTATGTGGATGCATGTAATGGCAGGTCCATCTGTTTTGGTTTCTTGCAGAGAATTGAACTTGATTGCAAGGAGAAAGACACTTAAAAATATTCACTTTTGAATGTTTCCTTCTTCCCAACTTTGGGGAAAAGAGTTTGCTTAAGTCATAAGGTTTGGTGGAAAGAGCCCTGGACTAAGAGTTAAGACACCTGTATACTTTCTGTTCTGCCACTACTTGGTTGATTGATTCTAAGCAAATCTTAAGTATCTGTATTTTGGGGTTTTTTTTTAAATGTATAAACTGATTTAGATTATTTCTAGGCTTCTTAATTCTGATTCTAACAAAAAGTGATTCTTAGAAAAGCAGGATGTGTGTATTGTATGCTACGGTATATAAAGCATGAGATTTTTAATTGTCTTGCATGAAGTTAGTCATGATTGCTTACATAGGGGTACTATTCTTAGTGATTTTCAGTTTAGAGGATGAATGGGAAAATTCTTCACTTCATACAACTTCACAATAGGTGTGTTGATTTTTCAAAGGGTATACAAACATAAACAAACGTAGGACCTATAGAATTTGTTTTATCAGTGAAATGGCTTAGAATGCTTCCCCCTAAATGTGATACTTATTACTCTTATACTGTACCACCTCTTAGTAGATAGGGCTCAACTCATTAGGCTTTAAAGTATGGGCTAACACATACATCAAATTGATGACTAGGGTAAAGCTAGGAATTACCAAAAGATGCTAGCTGAAAGGGAATGACAAGAACAGAAAGAAGAAAAAATGGCATAGGAAAACAAGAGAGTGTGGGTTAGTCAAAAAGCTAAGAAAAGCAAGACAGTGGAAGCCTGGTCTCATCTTCACTTTCTTTTATTTTGCTGGAAAGCATCTCTTTATTTTCCATGTTATCTTCAAACCTCATCCTTGTCCCTTCAACACAATCCCCTGTACCAACCTTTCATTCATTTCTCAGAAGTTAGTAACTTCCAACGACCCTGCTTCTCTGCACAGTGTGATTTGCCTCTCTTTGGCCATTCCCCCCAGGCGGAAGAGAACTAATGATGGGTTGCCCTAAGAACAGTATGTTTTATTACCCTTCTCTTTAGTGTCCATGTCAGACCCCTGGACGTCATTCTGATTTTGATACTCATTCCTGAATTTCAGCTTGTCTCTGAAGGTTAAATACTGTTGCTTGGCCGCTGCTGGTCTGTAATCCTAACATCCTCATTGCTCCCCAAGAAGACTCCATCAATAGCAGTGCTTTCCACTCAGTGTTGGCCTGAAGAGGAGTCAACACTGAGCATCTGCCTTGGTAAATAAAGTGTCCTCTGACCCCTCTGGTGGATCACTGTTAACTGGTTGATTTTTGGGTCAAATATATAGAACCATTTTATTTTAGCATGTCCAATTCTTTGGTCTTTATATCCCTTCCACCATAGTCTGCCATAGCAGTTCTGACATCTTTATTTAACCCATTATGCTTCATTGTCCTGTATATGGGACACCTATGAAAACTTAAAAAATTGTAGGACACCTATAAAATTGCTCAATTTCAGTTTTTATAGGTGTTTTATATATAGGATGATGGGCCATAATGGATTAATATGGAATCTCACTCTTTTCAAGTTTCCTAGAGTCGTTGCAGTAGTGTATGTGAGCCTCCATCAAATCCTTGCCTTAGTGTCAAATCATGTGACATGTTAGGGTGCTTCATCTTAACCTTAATCCAGCCTTCTATTCTTTTTTTTTTTTTTTTTCATCTTTTTCTTCTTCCTTTTTTTTTTTACTACTGGGAATTAGAGATTGAACCTAGAAGTGGTCTACCTCTGAGTTATGTCCCCAGCTCTTTCCCTTTTCAAATTTTATTTTGAGACAGGGTCTCACTAAGTTTCCCAGGCTGGCCTCCAATTTGCTTCCCTTAGCTAGGATTACAGGAATGTATCACTGTGCCCAGCCTAATTTTATATTTTGTTCCCTTGTTCTACCATCCTCAGAACCACCCTCAGGCATACTCTCTCATTTACCTGTGTATATTAGCCAAGTCCTGCTGTTCTTTTGGGATAGAATTCCTTTCCTTTGTTCTTTTTTTGGTCTTGTTTTTACGCTTTATTAGGTGGGACCAGATCAACTTCAGTTTAGTGCTTATTTTGCCTCATTATTACCTGATGCCCCATGAATTAATGAGGGTTTCCCACTCTCATGGTGGGAATGGGCACCATTCCTGGCCTTAAGTGAGTTTCAGGGATTGGTCCTTCTCATTCTTTCAGGAGATTATTTCCTTTCAGGCAGTTTTCACACAGGCTTATTGGTCCTTAGCTGAAGACTGGTGTGGGGCAGTACACGCCTTAGCACCCCGCCCACTTTATTCTCTAGGACTCTGCCCTGGGAACTCGAGCTTCTCTGCCTGGGTTGTCTTTCCCTGAAGCAAGGGCTTGAACTTTTGCAGCAGTAAGCAAGGGCAGTGAGCCTGTGCTCACTTCACTATTTTCAGGGATCTCTGTCATCTGTTGCCTGATGTCCAACATCTGGAAAGCCATTGCATAATAGATATTATCTTGACTTTTAGTTGTTTTATGTGGTAGAGTATGTTAGTTATCTGTTGCTGAATAATAGATTCTCAAACTTGGTGACTAAAACATTAACATTTATTATCTCAGTTTCTCTGTGGGTCAGAAATCCAGGCATGGCTTTTACTGGGTCCTGTCAGAGCATCCTTCAGGGCTTTAATGAAGGGGTCAGCCAGAGCTACAGTCACCTCAGGATCCCATTTGTCTTAGGACTTGCCTGGAGAAGGATCAGCTTCTAGGCTCACCCATGTGGTTGATGGTGGGTTTAAGCTCCTCTGAGACTGTTGAGCCAAGGGCCTCAGTTCTTAAACTGGCTGTTGGGTGAGGCCCCCTTAATTTTTTCTTCTCCTAAGGGCAAACCACAACATGGTAGCTTGTTTCATAAGAAGAAACAAGGGAGAACAACCAGAGAGAGAATGTGAGCAAGACAAAAGTCACAGTGTTTTAGAATATAACCTTGACAGTAGCATCTCATCACTTTCATAGAATTCCATTCCTTGTCAGTCAATCACTAGGTCCAGCCCACACTCTGGGGGAGGGAGAAGGGGATTGCACATAGGCATGGATACCAGAAGGCAAGAATCATGGTTCCCTTTCTTCTTTTGTTTTTCTATAGTTATGATTGATTATAATAAATTTTAGAATTTGGAGATGTGTTGGGAATCTCCCCAAACAAATTTTGGTTCATTGATTTGCTAGAAGGCTTACCAGACTCAGCATTTAGTAGTACTAAGCTATGATTTATTGCAGTGAAAGACGCAGTGCAAAATCAGCAAAAGGAAAAGGCAGATGGGGCAAAGTTCAGAGGAAACCACACAGAAGAGTCCTTTCCCAGTGGATGCACACAGGATGTACTTAATTCCTCCAGCAACAAATGATTATAGTGTGAAGCATTGTATAACCGTGAAGCTTATTCAAGAAAATATTTTTTTACTGAGGACTAATCGTAGAGGTATTTTCTGCCTAGCACATGCCAAAATTGTAGACTCTCTGGAGGAAACCAGCATAAACTACACAGAATTTAGGCAAAATCAGCCACGTTTATCAATTAAGAAAATGGTGGGAACATTCTTAAAATCCACACTGTGAGACATTAACTGAGGGCTACCTTCCTTGTGTTCTAAGGAGAACAGTCACATGTGCTGTGTTAACATTTTTGTGCATAGGATGGAAGGGGATTTATGTTAAACTTATCATTAATAATAGTGATCAGACAAGATATTTTATTAAATTTGTTCATTCTGAGTCTAGGTGTAATGGTGTGAGGGTGAGGGAAATGGTACTTTCTAGGGCTTGGAGAGCAAAAGAACTTACTTCTGGCATAATCCCAACATTTAGATCCTAGTTTGGGTGTTAACAACACATACCTTTTTTGATCTTAGGATGGAAAAAAAGATGTTTCTGTGGTGAACTGATGTACACTATTTGTTATATAAATATTCACCATTTGGGTTGGGCCTGGTTGCTATGCCAGGTAAGTATGGGCTATAGAATGGTGAACATATCTGTCTGCCATCTTGAGGATTATAGTCTAGTGAGGGAGGCAGATATTAAACAAATGAACACAGAAATATACAATTACATGAACAGTTTCTTTAATAAATTTATTTTTTATATATTCATTTTCTAGTTATTCCATACTGTTTTTCATATACCTGCTTTGTGTTATTTTTCTGGCATGAACAAAATAAAGCCCTTGCTCTTGAGGACCCTAGCTTTTAATTAGGGCCTGGTAGGTGCCCAGATAACAAATGAATAAATGCATAATAAATAAATTTATAGTATTTCACAGAGTTCTGGATGAATTTAGGAAGCAAGCCTGTTCAAACACCTCCATTTCATTTAGAGGGGAATATAAAGTAAAATTCCTAAAATGGGGTAGGGTGGTGTGGTGAAATTTGAGGCAGCAAGGAGAATTGTGTGGCAGGGGCCTGTAAACAGGGGGAAGGTAATAAGCACATGGGGCTAGTCAGTTTAGGACCTGAATGAAGAAAAGTGTTTGGATATCTCTTCCAGGATAATGGGAAGCCCTATTGTGGAGTTTTTAGCAAGATAATCAGATAGATTCATGTTTGGTTTTGTACATGTTTTAAATAGACATATACTAATGCATAACATGTATAAATTATAAATACACAGGCTGGTGAATTTTAAAGGGTGAACACACCTAGGTAATCATTGTCCGCATCAAAATTCAGAACATTAATAGCACCTTGGAAAGCCTCTGCTGTGCCCCTTACAGTCTTTATTTCTCCCCTGCAGACGATCACTACCAGACTTGTATCACTATATATTGGTTTTGCATTTAGTCTGAATTGGAATGACTAACATTTCTTATTTCTACCTTATAAATTCCTAGTAAAATTGTATATATTGGATTTGATTTTTTGTGTTGTACATACTTTATAATACTTTAAGCTAGTCCTCATGTAATGTTCAACTTTTTTATATATATATTTTAGGTATACATGGACACAGTGTCTTTATTTTGTTTATTTATTTTTATGTGGTGCTGAGGATCGGACCCAGTGCCTCACATGTGCAAGGGAAGCGCTCTGCCACTGAGCCACAACCTCAGCCCCATCAACTTTTGTATTTATAGTTATCTAAAAATTGTAACAATTTGCCCTTGTAAATGTTTTTTGAAGTTTCTAATTGTTTAATATTGTTGGGTCATTACTCTTCCAATTGAAGCATTTTTTTAAAATGTAAAAATCCTGCCTCTAGATTCTTTAAAATAAAACAAGCTGGGCGCAGTGGCGCACGCCTGTAATCCCAGCATTTAGGGAGGCTGAGACAGGAGAATCGCGAGTTCGAAGCCAGCCTCAGCAATGGCGAGGGGCTAAGCAACTCAGTGAGACCCTATCTCTAGATAAAACACAAAAATAGGGCTGGGGATGTGGCTCAGTGGTCGAGTGCCCCTGAGTTCAATCCCCGGTACCAAAAAAAAAAAAAAAAAAAGAATCTAGAGACTATGTTCTTCTCTATGTTATTTATATTAAAGGACCCTGGGAAAAAGACATTACATACAAAGATGTTTAGCCTTACTAATGAAAGAAACAAAAATTGAAACTAGGAAACGTTTTCATTGTATCATATTTGAAACAAAAATTAAAAATAACCCTGTATTTACTGGAATATGGCTATAGCAGTCTTATGCTGTCCTTGGGTTTGTGATTTAGGAAAAAATAAAAAGCTCCTATTTCCAAAGATTCTTTGTGTGAGATTAAAATAACTGGGATCATATTGTGAGGTTTTATAGCTTCTTTTTTTCGTTAGCATTGTAACTTGGACATAACACTGAAAAATTTCCATGCTCATGACTTTAGTAGCTATATTGTAATTAACCATTCCTCTTTGTTGTGGTTGGATATTTAAATAGCTTCCAATTTGATCTTATTGTATCTTGGAATGAGTATCTTGCAATATGATTTTTGCCTTGTTATTATTTAGTTAACTTGCTTAAATAGTATAAAATTTATGTCTGTGAATAGATACTGTCATGGAGGTTAACAGAAAATTGTACTACCAGTAGGAATGTAGGAGCACTGCCATTTGATTTCATCTTCAGTAATGCTGTGGGACCATTTTCCCCCCAGTTAATTTTAATGTTGTGTTTTTTCTTCAGTGTCCTCTGTTCATTGAGTACATTGCTCATGAGAGAATTAGCTAAACTTTAGATACTGAGGTAACTTCTGCAGTGACCCTTAGCAGAAACATATTTTGGCAATACGATGTTTTCCCTTTATAATTTGAAAATCTCATACAATGGTACTTTAGAAACAGATTAATGTCCTATTGAAGAAGATAGTTCTATTGGTACTTTATTATATGTGGAAAAGAAGAGGTTTGCTTATTGCACCAATCATTCCGTCATTGCATCTTTATAATTGGTAGATACTTTCTGGCAAATCAGGACCACATAAGGACTATAACGAAAATTATACTCACTGCTTTGGTAGACATGCTTAAAAGTGGATTGATTATAAATGCTCAATTGTGGTAGTCAGGCTTTGAAAGTAAGTGCAAAATGCTTTTGCCAGTATAAGTTGTATTAGACTGCAGAAATCTACAGTGATCTGACGCTGTCTGGGTGTTTTCAGCATGTTAGTGACTACCTCTGTACTTTTAAAAATATGTAGTTAGCAAATTATTTCTTTTTATGTTTAGCTCTCTTCTTGCCTTTAGGATGTTACATGTTTACAAAAAGGTAGGAAGGGAAAAAGCAACTGAGCAGAAATTTTAATACTTGTTAATATAGAACTGCTACATGATTTGTTGAGGAAGAAGTATAGGAATGGATAAAGTTAAATTATTAGATTTTTTCCCCCCATTTTAAACATATATTGGATTTAGTCATTCTAGTCTGCTCTTTTACTGGTTAAAAAAAAAAAGTAAACTAAAGTTTATATACTGGAAAATTTTGTTTTTGACAGGTATTTAGTTTGCAATTTTGTTTCTTAAGTTATTTAAGCCTTCATTAAAAAAGAAAATGCATCAAATGCAGAAAGTATATATTTTTGAGACTCATTTTTTAAATGCCAAAATATGTCTCTGAAAGTTAATAATTAAATATGGCAGTTGTTAAGTGAACTTTTGGGATCTTGTATCCTCATACTTAATGATAATTAAAATTTAAAGAATTTTAGCCGGGCGTGGTGGCGCACGTCTGTAATCCCTGCACTTTGGGAGGCTGAGACAGGAGAATCGCGAGTTCAAAGCCAGCCTCAGCAATGGCGAGGTGCTAAGCAACTCAGTGAGACCCTGTCTCTACATAAAACACAAAATAGGGCTGGGGATGTGGCTCAGTGGTTGAGTGCCCCTGAGTTCAATCCCTGGTATCAAA
>PVHX01011228.1:0-65386 GCA_004024805.1 Geosciurus inauris
ATACCAGACCTTAAACTTTACTACAAAGCTATAGTAACAAAAACAGCATGGCACTGGCAGCAAAACAGACATATAGACCAATGGTACAGAACAGAAGACACAGAGAGTAATTCACATAAATACAGCTATCTCATACTAGACAAAGGTGCCAAAAACATACATTGGAGAAAAGATAGCCTTTTCAACAAATGGTGCTGGGAAAACTGGAAATCCATATGCAGTAAAATGAAACTAAATCCCTATCTCTCACCATGCACAAAACTCAACTCAAAGTGGATCAAAGACCTAGGAATTAGACCAGAGACTCTGCATCTAATTGAGGAGAAAGTAGGTCCAAACCTTCATCACATTGGATTAGGCCCCGAATTCCTTAACAAGAATTAATGAATGGGATGGACTTAAACTAAAAAGCTTCTTCTCAGCAAAAGAAACTATCAATGAGGTAAACAGAGAGCCTACATTCTGGGAGTAAATTTTTGCCACACGCACATCAGATAGAGCGCTGATCTCCAGGATATATAAAGAGCTCAAAAAACAACACCAAAAAAACAAACAACTCAATCGATAAATGGACTAAGGAGCTGAATAGAAACCTCTCAGAAGAAGATATACAATCAGTAAACAAATATATGAAGAAATGTTCAACGTCTCTAGCCATTAGAGAAATGCAAATCAAAACTACCCTCAGATTTCATCTTACCCCAGTCAGAATGATAGCTATCCTAAATAGCAGCAACAATAAGTGCTGGCGAGGATGTGGTAAAAAAGGCACACTCAAACATTGCTGGTGGGACTGCAAACTGGTGCAACCAATCTGGAAAGCAGTATGGAAATTCCTTAAGAAACTTGGAATGGAACCACCATTTGATCCAGCTATTCCACTCCTTGGCCTGTACCCTAAAAACTTAAAAACAGCACCCTACAGTAAAGCAGCCACTTCAATGTTTATAGCAGCACAATTCACAATTGCAAACCTGTGGAAGCAACCCAGATGCCCTTCAATAGATGAATGGATAAAGAAACTGTGGTACATATACACAATGGAATATTATTCAGCAATAAAAGAGAATAAAATTATGGCATTTGCAGGCAAATGGATGGAATTGGGGAACATTATGCTAAGTGAAGTAAGCCAATCCCAAAAAACCAAATGCTGAATGTTCTCTCTGATTAGTGGATGCTAATACATAAGGGGGGTGGGAATGGGGAACATAGGAGAAATGGAGGAACTCTGGATGGTGTAGGGGGGAGGTGGGGGGAGGGAAAGGGGAATGGGTGTAGTAAAGATGTTTGAATGAGATGGTTATTGCTACCCTGGGTGCATGTATGAAGACACAAATGGGGTGACTCTATCTGGTTTGCAACCAGAGAATGGAAAAATTGAGCTCTATATTATGACTTGAAATGCATTTAAATAAATTAATTTAAAAAATAAATAAATACAATGTCTAGCATTACTCTAATTTTTATGGTATATTTATAGTTGATATCTTTAAGGTTTACTATTTTTCTTAGTATTCCTATATTCTTTATACAAATCACCCTTCTCAAAATATTGAGACAATTATTAAGCTAATAAATTCTTAGTATTTAAAAATGTATATATTTATGTATATATGTTTATATACATAAATATATTTATATATTATAGGTACCTAAATTCCTAATAGCTACTCATATATCCATAAAAATACTCTTGTCCCTTCCTCTTCTAATTAAGGCAGTCTGAGTCTTTCCTTACAAGTCCAAGAGTCTACAAGCACATTAATGCTCTAAGAGTTCATTCTTTTTTTCGTACTAGAGATTGAACCCAGGGTCATTTAACCACTGAGCAACATGATCAGCCCTTTTTATTTCCTTCTTTAAAATTTTGAGACAGGGTCTCACTAAACTACTTAGGGCCTTGCTTAGTTGCTGAGGCTGGCCTCAAACTTGTGATCCTGCTGCCTCAGCCTCTGGATTCCGTGGGATTACCATGCCCAGTCAAAGTTTCATTCTTAAACCTTATTTTATCATTCCAGTCAGTCAGGAGTGACAAAGATGAGCTCTGGGAACTCTCAAGTTCCAGTGGCTTAAAATGAATTTTTCTTCTCACTTACTTTACACATCTACCATGAGGAGTTTGGGACTCTATTCTGCATTGTCTTCCCTCCAAGTCCAACATTAATAGAGCATGTACTCCCTGGAACATTGTTGATTGCCAAGGCAAAGAGAAAATGGGTTCTGGAAGGTCTTGCATCAACAAATAAATGTTACACTCACAACTCATAGACAGAATGTGTCATGTAGCACAGCCAAACATAAGAAGACTACAACACACAACTCTTCCATATACTTGAAAGAGAATAGGAAGTATTTAACACACCTACTACTATTTGCTCATCTATAACCCTGCTGCTTATATACCAAGTCAGAATTTTAACTTCATGTTCATATTTTTAATCACCAACTAGAATACCACACCCGATGGTATCATAGACATCTCAAGTCTCAGGACTGGACCCCTCATTCTTTCCCACAAAGTTTTTGTATTCTCTCTCTTGAGAATGGCTCAATTATCTGTCTACTATTTCAAATAAGGAACCCAGATGTTATTCTTGATTCATCCCTCTCTTCCAACACCTAATCAGCCATCAAACCCATCGGTATTTCTCTGTAGTTTATCCTCATTTTACTAAGTCCAGGACTATTACCCTATTTCAGATCCATATGGATTCTTGCCCAGGCAATTCTATTAATTTTCTGTTTCCTCATCCTTCATTTCTCTCATTTCTGCAATAATTTGTACTCTGAACAAGCATTGTTTCTTTGATTAAATAAGTAATGCGCACCTAGAAGAAATTCAAAGTCTGAAGAGGGAGACAGTGATGTAAATGAAAAATTACAACACAATGGGACAGATGTGGTAATAAATATGTAGAAAGGTAACCTGGGAGAGGACAGGGAATTCTAAATTGGGTGTGATAGTAATGGGAAGGTAATGTGGGATGTTTCTAGACAGGAAGTGAAAATTCAGCTAAATGAGGAGGGAACAGTAGGACCAGAGCCTGCAAGTGAACCACAGGAGTTGGAAAAACAGGTGAAGGAAGGAGCATGTGCCCAGCACCTTGGAGGGACTCCAGCTGTCCCGGCCCAAACAGGAAGGATTGGAGGTAATGGTATGAAGGAGCAAGCACGCGCCGCGCCTACTCTGCAAGGACCCAAAGTGTTCTGGCTAGTTATTTTGCAGGGAATAGAGTATGGAGTCACCCAACTGAAGTGAGAAACTTAAAAGGAAGAGCAGGTAAGATGATACTTTTAATTATGGATACCATCACATAACATTTACTGAACACCAATTTCAGACTTCAAGTTAATCTTTTTCTTTTTTTAGTTTGCAGTTTAAAAAGAAATACTGAAATTGAGGGATTAACGACTTGACCAGTTACACAGTTACTAAACCTGTTTTCCACCAGAGCCCAAGTTGTTATCAATTAAGTTAGGCCAAGTTTGAAAAAGTCCATCAGGATGAGTACACAACTAAGAGAACCTGGGCAACACTAACATTAAAGGGGCAAAAAGAAGAAAAGAAGCCAATGAAAGAGTTTGAGAAAGCATGAACCTCTAAGAAATGTCCTCCTGTGCATTTTTCCCAATGCCCCTATTACGGTGGCACTGGCACTCAATAAAGAACCTCTGGAGTGAGAAGGGACATACAGTCAAGGGTGGCCTTTCATACCCAATTTTTTCAGCTCCTAAAAGAACAAGTTACCTGAAACCCACTGGGAGAACTCGCTACCGGAAGGGGGCGGCGGTGCAAATCTAAGGGAGGGAAGGAAGGGTGGAAGACAATTAGCAAATCCTCCTCTGAAGACCCCAAGAACTCTTTTTCCTTCCAACGTTTGCCAAGGCTGCTGTGGATGGGAGTGCCACAGACCTGCCAACCCGGATTAGGGTTTACTGCGGAAAGCACCAGAGGTTTGAACAAGAATCCAACCAGCTCGCTGACAGGGATCTCCTGTCAGCGCTCCTGACACGCAGGCACGCGCGCGCCGAGCTGGGAAAGCCGGGAGCGCGCGGTCCCCTGCCTCCCAACTCAGCCCCAGCTTCCACTTTCCGCCTCACTACAGCCCCTCCTGCCCCTTGGCGCGTGTTCCCGCGGCTCTTCTCCCCTCCCAGCGGATACCCTGGGCTCCAGGCGCTGGCTTGCCAAAGCGGACGCTGCGGGGCCCTCAGCCTCAGGGGCTATGCGTCACGAGGGCGGGGCCGGAACGCGGCTCATACCCGCCCCCGCCCGCCCGCGGCCCCGCCCCTTCTGGCCGAAAAGGGCGGCTTCGGCCGGAGGGGTCCGAGGTTCCCTCACTCTCTGCCGGACTGTCGCTCCGCCGCCGTCTCCTCGCCCTTCTCCGGGCCGTCTCGCGTCACCCAAGCGGACGCAGGGAGTCGAGGCCCGGCGTGCAGGGCGCCATGGAGGACTGCCGCCTGACTGGCGCCACGGCGGAAGGGCTGGCCGGCTGAGAGGACCCGCACCGGGCGGAGGCATGCGGAGCCCCGGCGGGAGTCTGCTCCAGGCGCTCCCCCGGCTCCTGCAGCACGCCGTCCTCCCGGGCCGCGCTGAGCTGCCGTCCAGCTGGGCCCCGGTGCGGGCGGCGGGCGGGGACAACTCGGCGGACCGCCTCCCCCGTGGGGGCGGGGCGAGCGCGGCGGCGGCAGCAGCGGCGGCCTCGGGCGCCCTGCTCGGCGCCTATCTGGAGCGCCACGGTCAGCCCGCGGCCTCTGAGGTGCCGGCGCCGGGCGGGGCCTTGGCGGGCGGCCCCGGCAGCGGCGGCGGCGGCGTGGTGGTCGGGGTGGCCGAGGTGAGAAACTGGCGCTGCTGCTGCCTCGGCAGCACCTGTTGGTGCCGGAGCTTCGTGTTGGTCTGCGTGCTGGCCGCCCTGTGCTTCGCTTCTCTGGCCCTGGTCCGCCGTTACCTGCAGCACCTCCTTCTCTGGGTAGAGAGCCTTGACTCACTGCTGGGGGTCCTGCTCTTCGTTGTGGGCTTCATCGTGGTCTCGTTTCCCTGCGGCTGGGGCTACATCGTGCTCAACGTAGCCGCTGGCTACCTGTATGGCTTCGTACTGGGCATGGGTCTGATGGTGGTGGGCGTCCTCATCGGCACTTTCATCGCCCATGTGGTCTGCAAGCGGCTGCTCACCGCCTGGGTGGCCGCCAAGATCCAGAGCAGCGAGAAGCTGAGCGCTGTTATTCGCGTCGTGGAAGGTGGAAGCGGCCTGAAGGTGGTGGCGCTGGCCAGATTGACCCCCATACCTTTTGGGCTTCAGAATGCAGTGTTTTCGGTAAGTGGTGTATCTCTCCAGGTCTGTTTTTGAGCAGTCTGTTTGCGCTTCCTGGGAGGGCGCTTCATCAGATAAATACCAGCGGAGAAGTGACATTGGCAAAAGGAGTTAACAATTACTTTGCATCCTACCCTGAGAAATGGATCCTACAAATAAACAAATCTCAGGCGCGTTCTTGGAGATCTGGTAGAGAAAGAACTGTTCCTTTTGGGCATTAGAAATGCATTAAAATGGAGAATTGTTTTAACTTTGAGGGGAGACATGAATGAAAATGTCCCTTTTTAACATTTGTTGTCTTATTTCTGTAGCAGTTTTTGCAGGAGTTTGAGAGTACAGCCTCAAAGTCCTAGTTTTCTCTCTTGCCTGCATCAGTGCATCTAGGGTTTTGACTCAAGTTTTTAGTGATATGGAGTTGAGGACGTGATTAAGTGAACAATGAAGTCTCCTAAATTTGGAGTTTTCTACATTTATAATAGGACATTCTTTTCCCCCTTCAGATGATTTGCTGTAATACCATGTAAAGGAGAAAATCCTCCAGTTTATCTTTCTTTGAATGAACTTTATCTTGAAATTACCGAGTGGTAAATAAAACAAAATAGAACAGAAAAGTTCTGTTCAATGAGCATCTATTTTCTTTCTTTATGTGCACCCTCTAGACTTTTCTGTCCTTGTATACATATATTCTGCTTACTCTATTTAGGTTTCTGTAGTTAATGTGTATTTCCTCTATGCAACTGACTTAAGATTGAAATACTGCTTACTAGTGAGGAGACCGTCCAGTTGGAAAAAAGGAATCTGGTCTTTACAAACTTTGACCTTGGAACAAAGTATTAAACCTATCTAACTTCAAACTAAATGATTGAGTTTCCCAAATTCAATGATTCTAAACTACACAGTTCATAGAATCCCAGGATCCCAAACCTTCAGTTAAAAGAAAACTATTGAAGTAGCGAGATACAGCAAGAGTTTGGTATAGTTTCAGCCTTAATTTTTTACCTTTTCACAGCCCCCTATGTTATGAAATATACACATGAACTTTGACCCAACCTTGGGTAATACATTAATTGTCCAAAGACTTTGAAAGAAGGTTGGCACTAAGGAAGCTGTATAGATTCATTCTCATCATTCTGCTTTGTCCTGCAGTATAACTTGTATCCTTGTGCCTTTTCTCTTTCACCTACTCTATGCTGACTGTCATTCTAGGCTCTTTCCATATATTATTTCTAATCCTTAAGCCTCTGTAGAAGGTGATTATGCACTTATTATACACTGTTAATTGTCTAATAATTAGGTGCCCAGGGCTGAGGCTCTGAAGTCTGCCTGTTTTAGAATCTGATGACTTTGGTCAAATTTCTTATTCTATCTGAGCTTCAGTTTCTTAGTAAAATGGGCAAAGTAGTAGTACCTACTTGATAGGGTTATTGAGAAGATTACATAAAATGAATATATGCAACAGCTTGGCTTAGCAAGCACTCACATGTTTTCTTTTGTTTTCTAAAGGTCTTGTTTCTTTTATTAACCATGTTCACCTAGCCAGTATATAGATAGTATCAAACTTGGAACTGTGGTCTGATGATAGGGTCTCAACCCATGGTCCTATTTTTTTTTTATTGTAGATTGTATATTCATAACTCATACATTTATTGCTTGACAACAGATAGGTTTTTCTTTTGATAATATTAAATATTGTGCTTAGAAATCATTTAAGGTATTCATGTGTTTGAAACCAAGTTTGATGAGGAGCAGTGTGTAATTTGACATTGTGAGGTCAAAAAAAAAAAGGTTTATTGAAGTAGGTAATATAGTCACCAATCTTCTGAGAAAGAAATGGAGACTTAACCATCCAGGAAGTTGTACAGAGTCATCTACCAAAGGGCAGAGCTGATGTTTGAACCCAGAATCTGCTGATACAATGAGTGTGTCTTACTGAAAAATTCTTACTCATAACCATAAGCAGAGTGGATTATGAAGCCACTGAGTATGGTCTCTTACATGTTCATCCTGCATCTACTCTATCCACCTCATGGCTGCCTGCAGCTGCCTTTTATCAAGGTATATTTCTCTTGTTTTCTACTTATCTCCCTATTGTTGAAATCACCCTTTTTAAAGAAAATTCCAGTTAAAACTCATTTTTTTTTTTTTTTTTTTTTTTTTTTTTTTTTTTTTTTTTTTTTAGTGTCCATGATTAAAAGTTAGGTGTAGGGGTCATATGAAGCACAGGCTTTGGAAATAGTCCTAACTTAGTCCCTGCTGTGTGGCCTTCTCTGTTTCCTCATCTGTAAAGGGCAGTAGAGTGTAAGTGTTAAATAAACTAATGCAGTGAAGATATTAACTATTTTTTTTTTTTTTGGTAGTGGGGATTAAACCCAGGGCTACTCAACCATTGAGCCACATCCCCAGCCCTTTTTATATTTTATTTAGAGACAGGGTCTTGCTAAGTTGCTTAGGGCCTCACTAAGTTCCTGAGGTTGGCTCTGAACTTGCAATCCTCCTGCCTCAGACTCCTGAGCTGCTGGGATTACAGGTGTGCACCACTGTGCCCACCCAGATGTTAAGTATTTTGCCTGGCATGTAGTCACTTTTTAATAATTGCTAGTTGTTGTTATTAATGGTGGAAGTCATTACATATACATTTTAAAGGCAGAACCTGATCAGAAGAAGAAAAGAGGCTTCTTTTCTTTTTCTTTTCTTAACCATAAGTCTTTCCTTCTCCTATGTGTTCAAGAAAGGGATAAACAAGCTGACACTCCATTTTTGAAATTCTCAAAATATGATATGTACCTAATAGTTTATACTAAGTTCTTAAACCACTGAAACTTTGATTTCTCAAGTATATGTTTAAATTTTCTTTCTTTGAAAAATGCACCCATCATTTGTGCAGTGAAATTGGTAAAGCTTTTTTTCCCTAATGTTTTAATCTTGTATCTACAGATTTGCAGCCTGTTAAGACAGATTTCTCAGTGTATTTGGTTTCTAAGTTCTGTTCTTATCTGGATACATATTTCAGATGACCATCATTACCTTCTTACTGGATTAGTCAGGATAGGCTGAATTGTGCTGCAGTAACAACCATCACATGTCAGTGGACTAAAAAGCAAAGGTATATTTATTCTGCTTGACCCAGGTGCAGGTCAGACTTGATTTGCAACTTCCTCTGTTTTATGTCAGTTTTACTCTGAGATCCATGCTGACAAAACCACCATCTTCCACTTTGTTACTGAGACATGGGGTATTGCACACTGACTTTTGAAGTTTCTACCTGTAAGTAGTCTCACTTTTTACTTGCCTGAAAATGTTACATGGACACAGCTAAATTCAAAAGGTTGATAGGTATGCCAGGAAGGAACAAGAACTGGAGCATGTGCAGTCTTAGTGATTCTAGCACTTGACTACCCCTCTTTCACTCCCCATGTCCAGTCATTGCCTAAATCCTGTGGATTTTGGCTCCTAAACAACTTCAGTCCAGTTCACTGCCACTGCCCTCATTCATCTCTCCCTCCACCATGCCTAAGTTCTCCCATCATTGTCTAGTAAAGATCTTTGCCTTCGTACTCTCCTGCATGAAATCCTCAAATGGATTTTCTTCTCCCCTCAGGATGAATTTAATAATTTTTGGGCTTACCTTTATAGCCTCTTTCTTTCCAATCCATGATTAATTACTATGTGCCCTTTAATGTGCTTCTTTGATCCTCAGCACTTTAAGAGGTAGATATATTTCTGATTTAAACACAGCAAATAAAATCCTGTCTGTAGCCTTGAAACCTCAGGTTCTCTTTTTTATCAGTTGCTGAAAAAAGAAATTCTGGATTGGTAAGAATGGACTGTTGAGGTAGTTGTAGGAGATGAAATTCTAAAAGATTAAAACCATCTAGAAGAAACTTGTTGGTAAAATTGAAAATTGCAAATTGTGATGCCCCTTTGGAGATTTTTAAAGTTCTAAGTTCTCCCATCATTGTCTAGTAAAGATCTTTGCCTTCGTACTCTCCTGCATGAAATCCTCAAATGGATTTTGTAAAATGCCATCTATGATCCAAAAATATTACATGATAATTGGTTGTTATGGGCAACAGAATACATATTGGCGCTTGCATCTTTCAAAGGGGTCTGATGTTATTGTTAGCTTGCTCTACAGGAGATCCTAAAAAACATTCTCTCTTTTCACTTTGGTTGAAGAAAAACTTTAGAAGTCAAAGACTCTGGTGAGTTCTTTCTCTAATCAGATCCACATGGGAAATTTTGTTTTGAGTCATCTTAAGTTTTTGAAACCTAAAATTAAAACCTAAAACATAGTGTGAAAATTTCTCTTATTCATACAATGTATACGACTTTCCCAACTTGCAGAGCAAATTTTCATACATAATATTCCTTAATCACCACAACAGTCTTTTGAGTAAGTATTATCATAAGAGGCAGAGTTATATAAAGGACAGATAGCACAAACTTGAAATCAAACATAGTTTTCACATTTACCTTGGCATCTTGAGTTAGTAATGATTACTGTTTTGATCCAGACTTCCCATTGTTTAAAAACACCTACTGCGAATTTGTGATAAAATAGTTTGCTCATTATTTTTCTTTCCATCTTCTGCAATCCAAAATGAGCACCTTGAGGCTCAATTTTTTTTTTTTAATGTAGCAAATATCTTTATTTCCCATACTAATTGCCAGGCACTGTTCTGTCTGCATACATTACTTATTTAATGCTCGTTTTAACAGTAATCCTCATCTTGTGGCTGAGGCAATTGAGATACAAACTGGGAAATACTTGCCCCAAAACCACAAGGTGGCAAATAGTTAGAATCATTAACTTGCCCATGGTACTAGTGTTAGTTGAGAAGAACTGAGTTTCTTAGGCACCTCAGGATTCCAATTGTGGATCACTAGTCCTAGAGTGCCATGTGTATCAAAACACTGTGGAGGACCACCCACATGTCAGGTACTATGCAGGGTTCTCTGCAGGGGAATTGGCTGTCATCCCAGGATGTTAGAATCGTGGGTCAGCAAACTGTAGCGCAATTTTGTGTGGCACACAAGCTTCTTCCAGTTTTAAATGGTTGGAAAAATATGAAAAGACTATTTCATGCACATGAGAATTATATGAAAGTCGAATTTTAGCATATGTAAATTGTTATTGGAATACAGCTGTGCTCATTCATGTGTGTGTAGTCTGTGATTTAAGCTAAAACAGCCAAGTTACATAGTTGAAACAGACCCTGAGCCTCCAAAGCCTAAAGTATTTACCACTTGACACTTAATGGAAAAAGTTTATCTACCTCTGTGGTAGTCATTGCAGCAAAATAGCCATCAAGCATGAGCCCTTGCAATTGTAGAGAGTCCCTTAAGTTACCTATATTTTTTAAACAGAAACAATATATTAGTACTGTTAGTAAAATGCAAACAAAATAGAAATGAATACTTCAAAAGTGCAAGGCCTTCCTTGCCAATCACCTTGGCTCATTTCTCAGTAAAACCACTTAAATAATTTTGTTAGCAAACTATTTCTTGGTTTATTTGTCTGAGATCACAATAGATTAGAATAAAATGATTTTTGATTTTGAGCAAATGGGCAGAGCTATAAAACTGCTACTGACAAAATATTGATGGCAAATGATGCTATAACTTGAGTAGAGGAAACTACTTTTGAATCAGTTTTCCTAGAGTCTGCCCTTAGAGTCTTGACTTATTAAGAAGATAAGTTACTTTTAGTAATTTAGTTCACAATTGAACTGACACTTATTACAATTTAATAAGTTTTTGGCAAGTGACTCTAAGGCCACAAATATGGTAAAATCTTAGCTTCTGGACTGTGGGAACACAAGCTCAGATTGTCCCAGATCCTGTGTGACCTTGATGAACTCATTTAATGGTCTTATCTCCAGTTTTCTTATTTATAAAATGAGAAGAGTTAGGCCTCAGAGTTTGCTTTTAAAAAGGCAGATGTTCTGAGCAACAATTTAACATTTTTCCCCTAAAGTATTTAAAATAGTGTATTTTGTAAAAAAGGAAAAAGTTGTTAAGTTCCTGTTCTGTATTATAGGTAAAGCCATAGATTCAGATAGGGATGATAGGTCATGATACTTGTCCCTGCACTGTAGAAGCACTCTCTGACCTTCAACTCCTCCCTTCCCTCTTTCCCCATTCTTGCTGATGGACTGCACTGCCTGACAGCAGTACCCCATTGGTTATAACTTCAGGCCATGATTGGTCTGAGGATCATACATAAACTGTTGCACTTCCTGAAATAAAAGGGGCCCTGCATCTCCTTCAGGCTGAGCAGTCTTACCAGCCCCCGGAGTCTGGATGGAGTGACTCCACAGACCATCACCCCCAAACCTCGTCCCATGAGACCCCGCTATGTCTTCCTCCAGGACCCCCTTTTCGTCTCTTGGGACCCCAATTCGTCGAGCAGACCCACAAGGCACGACTTAAAACTTCACCGCACCAGTGTGTCAAGTGATTATTTCTAATTACTATTGAAGTATACTGATTTGCAGCCAGTGGTATAGTTTAGGCAGAAAAGAAGTTGAAAAGACAGTCTGCTATTCCTGTTGTTAGAGTTGCATAGCAGTAAAGCAAAGTTCATCCCTCAAGGTGCTAGCAATCCAGTGGAAGAAAAAAAGCATTCTAGTTATATCATGGTGTAAATTTTGCTGATAATGAGTTCATTTCTAGTTATGACATATTTTTCTGTGTTAGGGCAGGAGTATTCTCAGTTTCTGAACAGGCAGTTACAAAATAGAATTTGTCATTTTAACCTTTTCATGAACTAGCATTAGTTTCCACTTTTATTTTTAAAATGATTTTGATGTTGATATATTCACCCTCCAATCGACATATAGTTAGTGCCTAATGTGTAGTAGACATTGTGCTGTGTCTAGGGACATAAATGAAGGAGACATAGGTCCTTTTCCTCATAAAACTTGCAGTCTGAGCAAGGGGCAAACAGATGATGAAACCCTTGATTGCTGTACTGTTTGAGGGGACAGAGAGGTTCACTGTTTGCTCACAGTCCTTGAAAGCATTGTGCAGACTTGAGGCACCAGGGAAGCTTTCATACAGACGTTGATAGCTGGGTAGTGAAAGATAGTTCTGGAGTAGAACAGAAGGAATGGGAGGAACCATGTACGTGTCCTTGCCAGAGGGAGCAATGTATGGAGGCCTAGAGAGAAGAAAGCAAGGAATGTTCTAGGAACCCACAGAATTTTTATGCAGTTGGAATACAGTGTGATATAAAGTATGAGATGGTCAGATCATGAAGCATTTCGCATGCTGAAGAACTTGACTCATTCACATGGTAGTAGGCCAAAGTTTAAGCAGGACTGGATTTGCATTTAAATTTTTTTTCTAGGATTTAGCCAGATTGGTGTATGGGGCTAATCTAGGTGTCAAAACTGGAAAGGAAACACTAGAAATAGAACCAGGTGGTAGATAGATTCCTTAGAAATGTAGAAGGTGCAGTTGACAAAGATAGTAGGTAGTCAGATGTGGCAAATGAGGGAGAAGTTGGGTGACAGTCTCAGGGGAACTGAGACTAGGAACATAAAAAGAGAAATAAGAGGTATTTAGGGAAGGAAATGAACGCTTAATTTTTTTCCTTAATCCACTTTTTTAAACAATATTTCCCAAGAGTGAAAGCTAGTTAACCATTTCTGAACTTTTCTCTTCAACAACTTTTCTGACAGATTGATGTGTTTTGCAGATATATGCAGTAAAATGCATAATTTATCAATAAATAAGATGAAATATCAAACTATAGTCATTTTAATTTCTTTTGACTGTTCCTTTAAAATCATCTTAGGGATTTGTGATTTTTCTATGTAATATATTATGAAATATTACTATGTAATATTATATATATATATATTTTAATTAGAATTTACATAGTATGCCTCAACAGTAATTTGTCAGTAAATGACATTCTAAATACATAAGCCTAGGGCTAGGTATACAGTGGTACACACCTATGATACCAGCAATTTGGGAAACTGAGGCAAGAGAATTGCAAGTTCATGTCCAGCCTCAGCAATTTAGCAAGACCCTGTCTCAGATATAAAAAGGATTGAGGATGTAGCTCAGTGGTAAAGCACTTATGAGTTCAATTGCCAGTCCAGAAAAACCCAAAATATATAAACCTAGAAACATAACCTGTGTAGGAAGGTATAATTTGCCAAGACTAATGTTAGATTCACAATCATGGATAAAATTTGAGGTTTTTTGAATATGGATTGCCTTTAAATTCATTGTAGCATTCATGTCAGTATATTCTGTGTAAAAACGATAGTTTCTTCATGGGTTAAATTAAAACCAGTAAAGCCCTTGTGAATAGAAGTAAACTTAGAAAATAGGGAACTGAAGGACTGCCTAGGAACTCTACTTTGTGCTGTTTGAGAGGACCTGGTAGCTGTACTTTATGTTGTGTCTGAGTGATAAATCTAAAGGTTCTTTTATGGTCAGCTCCAAAAATGCCCTGTTGGGTGGTGAATCAGTTCTTGCTCTTCAGATTTAAGGCTTTTTATTCCTCCCCATGTACTCCAGATTGGTACTACTTTGTTTCAAGATCTTTTGATATATTGGAGGAATGTTTTACATTAACCTTTACTGACTCATATAAGTAAGTTGAGCCTCCAAGTAAATCATAGTACCTATGGGAATAAGGGTAAATATAATCAGGTGAGGCTTGCCATCCCTGAAACTCATTATTATCTATTATAGAAGCTAACCAGCAGGATGACATTCATATCCTAGGCTGAGATTTCTACAGCTTCTTTGGATTTGGAGAACAAGTTCTGAGCTGAGATCCCAGGGTACTAGGAATTTCAGTAGGGTGGTCTGAGGCTCATTTTAATATCTTTCTGGACAGTAAAACTAGGAGATAAAAATTTAAACTGGTTGGTGAGTGCTTATTGGGGAGAGAAGCTTGGATGAAATTTTAGTGTGAGAACAAGTATTCTAAATTGTGGAGTTGGGTGAAGGTTCTAAGTAGGATTTTGACTTATAGGAAATTCTAAATTAAAATTATTTATAATCTTTTTATGTTAATCAAGTTATTAATAGTTTAAAAACTGTATATTATTGCACTGTTGAACTGGTCAGATCAGTGGTTTACTGGTTGAACACTCCAGTAAAACTACTTACAAAGATTAACTAAAACTAGGTTTTTGCTTTCTTTAGGTATCTCAACTTTACAGAAAGGAAGTATGTAGAAATAATAATACTTAATACTTTCTTCCTAGGGTGAATTTGGCCATAAGAAGTTTGATAAACTTTGCAATGGACAACAGTATTGTTAAAGAATTGAGAGTTGTTCCAGATTTATGAAACCTCATTTTTAACATTGTAATTTGAATATTGTTGATGTCATTCCTTAATGTCAATTGTGTTCTATTTAGAGAAACTTCATTACATTTAAAGCTATGATCTGAAACTTTGCATTCTGAAATTTTATATCTTAAATATTTTGAAGATAATTTTGATAATGTGTAATGCTTTATTATTAACTACAACATAGTAATTTTTATGATTCATTTTGTCATATTTATTCATTTTAAACATTTGACAGTTTTATTCTAAAGAAAGTTCTCTGTTCCTGTAAGTAGACTCACCAGGACTTTTCCTCTGAGCAGAGGTTTCCTCCTCTTCTTTCAAGCTCCTAACAAGTATTATATGAGTTACTTTTCCCACCTTTATTTTGCAGTATTCCTTTGCGTGTGCCTTAAATAATCCAAAACATACTGCCAACTTCATTAGTACATCCTGTGCCTACCCTGCCAAATTATCTTTGTCCATTTTCTTCCTAGAACACCTACCTTCTTCCTCTTGTCTTTGCTTGCCAAACCCATGTGTAGCTTTCTGTGTCTGTTTTGAGGCCTCTTTTGCCACAAAATTGCCCTTTGGTCTGTACTCCTACATCTGATTTCAATTCCTCTTTACTCTTTTTTTCTTTTCTTTTTTTTTTAACCCAGGGTCTTGCACATGCTTAGGCAAGTGCTCTACCACTGTGCTACATACCCAGCCTTTATTTTAGATTTTAAGTTTTAAGCAATCCTCCTGACTCAGCCTCCCAAGTAATTGAGACTGTAGGCATGTGCCCCTGCACCCTGCCTTCTACTGTTTAACACTGTGTACAGTTCTTCAAAGGCTCCCTTTCTGTCTGTGTCTAAGGTGTTTGGTGTGTACTTGTCAGTGTATAAATCATTTGAGGGAAGGTATTGTGTCCTACTTTCTGTCTCTTTCGAGCACCTGTTAGAACATTTTGTGGACAGATACTGAGTCAGTGATTGGTTATGTGAATTGTTAACAACCTGTTGCTGAAATATTCATTCCAGACTGGCAGTGGTGCATCTCCAGTGTGTCATCTATAGAAATGAATGTAACTTTAATGAAATTATGATTTGCATGATTATTAGATTAGATTGCAGTTATAGAGTAACATATAGCTGATTAAAATACCAGATCTTAAAAGCAGTTAAAAAAAAAAAAGTTTAATAATGTAGCCAATACTTTTCTTACATACCAGTAGTGTACAGATGCATGTATGGAGAAATTATTCTTAAGGTCAGTAACAGTTGTAACAACAATAACATGAAATGCTTAGAAATAAACAAGAAAATGCATGATATATGTAAGTAAAAAAGCCAAACTTTCAGTAAAGAAGAGTTTAGCAAATAACAGTTTAAGAAATTTAGAAACATTTCTGGATAAGAAGAGTGAATATTGTGGATATTTCAGTTCTATCCAGATTAATTTTTAAGCTTACCTAATCCTAATAATTTATTATTTTTTCTTTTCAAATAACAGAATGGTCTATGAAAATAAGTAGTAAGAACAGTAATTAGCAGTTTTAAAAAGAAGAGAAATGAAGTGGCTTAAACAGAGTTGGAAATTCCTTGCCAAATATTAACTGATAGTCCTTGCTACAATTTTGGTTGCAGTATGAGATTTGAAATAAAGATGATTGGTAATAGAGCCCCCACTGGGCCCTTTTATATATACAACTACTGTTTATAACAAATATAAGGGAGCAGCTGCTGATTATCTCATACATAGTGCTAAGAAAATTGACTATATGGAAGGGGGGATGAGTAAGGATGTATCCTCATTTTAGTCTGAATAATCTCCAGAAGAATTTAGTAGTATTAGAAAATGAAACAGTCAGAAAAAAAGATAAAAACTAATGGAATCTAAAAAGAGTTTCTGAAACTAAAAGCAATGGAAAAATTGGAGGAAAAGATTGATAGTATTTGATTATATGGGCATTTGGAAACCTTCTATCAAAACATAAAAAGAGGAACCAGACAGCACGATCTCTTCAGAGCAGTAGTTTGGGGCCAGCCTGGGCAACATAGCAAGACCCTAAATGAATGAATAAATGGAAGAGGAGACAATAAGAAAGAAAGACACACAGACTAATGGACAGACTTTAGGGTAAAATATTTGCCCATATAGTAGACCAAAGATTACCCTTACTATATAGAGCTGTTATGAATAAGTAGAAAACACTTAACATTTCAAGAAAAAAAAGGGCAAATGTGTACAAATAAAGGTGTAAGAAAATGAATGTAGAAAACTCATGTCACTTTAAATGATTATAGTATAGATAAAATAATGATGAAACATTTTTACCCTATCAAACTAAAATATATTGAATTTTAATAAGTTAGAATGTGATGGACACACTCATGTTATTACTGACAGATATGTAAATTACTGTGACCATTGTTCCCAAATGTTCACAGTAATTAAGACTTGATTAACTTAGTCTACTTCCATCCTCTCTCATGTGGCTATTGGTAGACCTCAGGTCACTGCTAGCTGAAGGAATCAGTTCGTTTCCACGTGGGCCTCCATAGAGCTACTTACAGTATGGCAGCTGGCCTGCTCAAGGAAGAGAGGGAAATCCTGTTGTAATCTAATCTTGGAAGTGACATGTTGTCGCTCCTGCTATAGTCTGTTTGCTAAGAAGTAAACAGTCAGTCTAGCCCACATTCCAGGGTAAGGAATTGAAAACCAGAAAATCGAATCATTGGGAATATTTTAGATGCTGCCTTCCACACAGGTTAATACAAAGGTTTTTGCTACAATTTTGTTGGGTTTTATAAATAGTAGCAAGAGAACAAATAATTACATACACAGACACAAAGAAATAAGGAAGCAATGAAATTTTTCTGCATCTAAGGATAATTATTTTTATTTTACAGATAAAAATTTTAAAGACAGAGTAGCTTATTGAGTTCTCAACACTAATGGGGTTATCTGGCTTCAGGGCCCAGCAACCACATTGCCATGTAAGAATGCTTATGAATATTTAATGACAGGAAATCTTAACAAGACTTTGTCACTAACAAAGTGATCTGTGTATTTTATTTACATGTGAGGAAAAAATAGTCATGAATCTTCTTCGGTGACAGAATAATAGAATGTTAAAATTTTATTTGAACTTTTATTTCATTCTAAACTGCGTTTTGTACATATTCCCTTGATAATCATTTTTAAAAGTCAAGATGCTTTGTAAATATTTCATTTCTCTCCATGCCAAGAAAAACCATTAGCAAATCCTTAGACACACTTTTTAACGTTATTTTACTTGGTAACAAATCATTCCCTTTGCTTCTAGATTACTGATCTCTCATTACCCAACTATCTGATGGCATCTTCAGTTGGACTGCTTCCTACCCAGCTTCTGAATTCTTACTTGGGTACTACCCTGCGGACAATGGAAGATGTCATTGCAGAACAGAGTATTAGTGGATATTTTGTTTTTTGTTTACAGGTGAGTTTAAGGCCAAGGGTTGTCTCTCTTTTTTTCTCTTTTTTGTATTGCCTTGTTGATTTAAACTTAACAGATTTCATTGAATGTGATTTTAAGAGAGGATTTTTTCTTTTTCAGTCTTTTCCATTCCTTCAAAACTGCTTTATATTTTGACATTTTTTAAATTGTTTGGATATATGGAAGAGTGTAGAACTGAACTGATAATTGTTGAAAGTCCTTTTTTTTTGCAGTGATTATTTTCAGAGTCATCACAACGTGGAGGGCTTACATTAAGAAAAATTTTATAGTATTTTTTGGCATTCAAGGAATCATCAATTTTTAGTTTCCTTTACTAGATAACTAGTATATAGATTTAAAGGTTTGATTTCATTTGGTTTATTTCTGTTATTTTATCCCATTGTCCCAGATGTAGAATACCTACAAAAACTTAAATTGAGCAACAAATATGCCACTTATAGTGACTTTATACATTAACAGTATACATATACAGTATATATTAACATATATAACAGTATATATTAACTTCATACATATACAGTATACTATATGTAGTAATTTAATGTTTATTATCATCCCAAGGTGCTATAAAATTCTGACTTACATGGTAGTCTCATATTTTTAACGTAAATTTAAGCATATTTTGGGTTTTGAATTTCTTAAAGATGAGTGGTCTCTGAAATGTTTTTTTTTGCTTTTGACCTTATATTTTAGTAATTAGAATCCTTCCTTGTTGTAGATTACAGAGGATTTTCACTATTTGAAACTTTATATGCTTCTTAGTGAATTACTCAACTGTTGTCATTGGAATTACTGGTGCTTCTTAACTATAGAATAGTTTTTTTGTCCAGTGATTTCTTACCTCTCTATTTGAGCTGGCAGATTTATACTTAGAAGATAGGAGGGAAAAGGCACATATTTCTTAGCCCAAACATTTATAGGAAAAAACCCTGAAGATTAGTTTGTGCTTTAGTTTGATTTGTTGATGTTAGTTATAACTGAATTTGTTTCAGGAAGAATTTAGTAAGCTTATTAAATATGTATAGAAGAATAAAAGGAGCTGAGCGTGGTGGCACAAGCCTGTAATCCCAGCACTTAGGGAGGCTGAGACGAGGAGAATTGCGAGTTCAAAGCCAGCTTCAGCAATGGCGAGGCGCTAAGCAACTCGGTGAGACCCTGTCTCTACATAAAACACAGAATAGGGCTGGATGTGGCTCAGTGGTCGGGTGCCCCTGAGTTCAATCTCCAGTACCAAAAAAAAAGAAGAAGAAGAAGAAGAATAAAAAGGTGGGGGAGAAATCATCTTAAAGTGGAAAATGAACATAGGAAAAGGAGACAAAGCTTAGCTAAAAGTTAGTAGGCTAAGTATGTTCTTAAGGTTCTTATTTGCTAGAAATGAGCCACAGATTTGCATCTGAGCTTTATACCAATCTAAAAAGAATCTAAAGTGTCAATTAAATTTGGAAGCAAACAAAATAGACATTCAGAGGAATCCACAACTATTCTTGTACTGATGTCCAACTTAGATCACAGCCTCTTTAATCACTCTTTTCTATGCCCTGTATTTTTCTATGTTGACACCAATCAAAACCCCAATCCTGAATAAGTACAAGTTTGGTCTGCTTTGCACCTGTTCTTTTGAGAACAAAGTCATACAACCAAACAGATGGATAATATTTAATTCATGGTTGTAATTTTTCACCTGGTTTCTCAGCATTATCTGACATCCCTATTTCCTTTGTCTTCTCACTGCTTTCCTGTTGCCTTGAAATAGATTGACTATTTCCAGCTATCTTCATTCTCCTCATAATTTTGATTTCTTCCCTTTTCATTCTCAACAGAATACTTCTCTACTTCTTTAACAGAAAGATCAGACACTTTGAAATGGCAAACACCTCAGTTTCCATTTGAGGAATCTATTCTTGTGCTTCTGCCCATACTCTTGGCCTACTTTCCAGTTGATAGTAGAAGAGGTACCTGACTTTTCTTTGGGAGGCTGACCTTCTGCCTATGTTTGGTTTTCATTTTCATAGAGAAACATTTAGAAATACGAACATAACTGTGTTTATATTGATTTTTTTTTTTTTTTAATTTTTGTTAACACCTCACTAGGCTAAGGAAGAAATGAAGGCATGTTGAATAGTCAGTGCAGATTATCAGCCCCAAGGATCCAGAAGGGCAGCTGGGGAAGTTGCTGTGTAAAAATATACCCAGTTCATGTTTGCAGGAAGCCTGAAAAAGTTGTTCGCTGGTTTTGAACTTAATCTCTGGCCCTGCCACATCCTCCCTTCAAACCACTATTTCTGAAGTTACCACTAACCTCCTCTAATTCAGATGCACATTCCATTTGTAATCTAGCTTGACCTTTTAGCAACCTAAAATTCTGTTGGCCATGCCTTCATTATTTTTTTTTTAATATTTATTTTTTAGTTGTAGGTGAACACAATAGCTTTATTTTATTTTTATGTGGTGCTGAGGATCAAACCCAGTGCCTCCCGCGTGCTAGGCTAGCACGCTACCACTGCGCCATAACCCCAGCCCCCATGCCTTCATTATTAAAACTTCCTTTCCTTTACTTTGATACACTATCTTGTCCTACCTACCCCACCCTACCCTTACCTGGCTTACGCTTGTCTTTACCTCCTAAATTCATATTTCTCAAGATTCTAGTCTAAGCCTTCTTGTCTCATGCTGAAAACATTTTTTTCCCTTGACAAATCCAGTTACTCTGGTGACTGCTAATGTGTTTATTTGTAGAAAGAAACCCCCCACCCCCTACTCACCATCTCTGCCCCTGGACATGTCTTTAGTTCAGCCTTCTTTCCATAGCTTTAGACTTGCTCACTGAACTGGTCTGGATGTCTCATAGGTAACTTAAATTCAGCATGTCTGAAATAGAACTTAGCAATCATTCACACACACTCACAATTTTCTCAATATTTGCTTTTTCTCTTTATACGGTATTATCATCTACTGAGTTTTCAGTAAGTATATCTTGTTTTTATTAGGAGAACTAACACAGAGCAATTGCAAGATTTAAAAACCCACTTTAATAATTCCTATGTTACTTAGAATTTATTGAATAATGGATAGTGTGGTACTCCCTTGGCATAAGTTCCAGGTTTCTCCTCCCCTATCTCATCCCCAGTTCTATCCCATCAGCTTCTATGCCTCCTTCCCCCACCACCCTCAACACTTAGATTTAGAGTTCTTTTTCCATATAATTAAGGTTATAAGTATGATAGGTTTGATTGAAACTTATAGGGTCACTTTTGGTTAGAACAGACTTTGTAAATAACACCTGTTGCAACTGGTTTACAAGTGAACTTAGGAATAAAAATCATTTAGAATATATGGAATGCTTAGCCATTCTGATGAACTGTATTCCTCTCAGACAATAGGAAACTTAAGCACAAATATTTTAAGGGACTTTCCTGAAATCACATCACTAATTGGCTAAAACAAGACTAGAAACTGACTCAATTTTATCAGTTTGATGCTTTGCCTAGTATCCCTTTGATCACCTTTTCTTTTCTTATCATCATGTTTTCCTTTATTTTTATTTTTCCTTAAATACAATTTTATGTTCCCAACATCTTGTGAATTTCTTTTGAAGTTTATTGGCCTTTCAGTTTTTTAAGTGGTCCTCAATACTTTTAATTTTGTTTGCACAAATTAGTTCTTTTGCAAATGGCAGCACTTCTAAGTAAAGTTGGAAATGCTGGTAGACATTTATAGTTGTGGTGATATACATAATACTACATTAATTACACTAGTAAATTTTAGCCAGCTGTTGTCTATTGTAGACATATTTTGTTGTCATTGTTCCTTGAAAGAAGCTTTTTGGTACAGAGACAAGTTTGACTTGTGTCAGACACACATCATTATATGTACCAAAGGGATGTGTATTTGTTCTGTATTTACTTGAATACTGTGTAGTGGTTATTTACAGATTTTGGCCTTCCACTCCTAGGGGAAGGGAAAAAAAAAACCAGAATTAATAACTGCGTTAGCCATTTGAAATATGTAACCTGTTACCTACCATATTTAAGAAGCTTCTTGTATGAAGCATTTCTAAGCCAAGTATATATTATTTTTCTCTTTTTTCTGTATATAATATTGATAAATAATATTTTATTTTTATTCACAGATTATTATAAGCATAGGCCTCATGTTTTATGTAGTTCACCGAGCTCAAGTGGAATTGAATGCAGCTATTGTAGCTTGCGAAATGGAACTGAAAACCTCTCTGGTTAAAGGCAATCAACCAAATATGAGTGGCTCTTCATTCTACAGCAAGAGGACCCTAACATTTTCTGGAGGTGGAATCAATATTGTATGATTCTAAAGAAATGTATGATTGTCAAGAGCCTAGTGTGCTGTCCAAGGTCTAGCAGTCACTTCACTAGTGGGCAGAGACAGGTTCTATTTGTATTACGGCACAAACAAAACTGACTAGTTTTTAATTGCACAGTTTTTTTAAAAGCAAGAATCATTTTCTGAATATGTAAGCATAAATGTAGATGCAATTTTGGCTGCACCTCTTTATCATGCCTGTAATGGCCTATAGGTCTGCACTTTAGTGTTTTTTAATTATTTTATTTCTGGGTACTTATGAACAGAGAAATAACCCAAATATTTTTTCTGCTTTGTGTTGTTATTTATAAAGTATACATCTTCCTTACTTACAAAGCTGAGTTAAAGTATACAGTCTTAAATGTGTAATATTATTGGATGTTCTATGTTCCTTGCTTAGTAGTCTTTCCAGAGGGAATAAACAGTGTTTTTTGTTTTGTTTTGTCACGTTAAGTGGGACCACTTTGTTTTTCTTTTCTGTGTTAGAAAACAGACATTAACTTTCAGTTGAATGTATTTTTGCAAGCATCACATTATTGCAGGGCCATTTACACCTTTTCACACAAGCTTAAATCCTACATTGTGGGACTGAAGTGCTCTTAAAATAACCTTTTTATTTTCACTGTGTAATATGCAAAGCAAAAGGGAAATTATTTAGTGGGTGGTGGCTGAAAATTAGAACTCATGTTCTAATTAGATTGCATTGGCTTTACCCTCAGATCTTCCATCAAAGGGCTGTCCCATTGCAATCTTACTAAAACATTTTATTAAAATAAAGTTTTTTCTTTTTTATATTAATAATTAGGCTTTGAAATAAAAATATTATTCCTTTATATGGTGGGCTTGCCATCATTGAAGATGTCACTCAGGTGGCCTTGTTTAGCCTTTTTTAAAAATCAAGCTTTAAAATCATCTTTATAGTTCCATGGAAGTACTTGTATATTTGTCCCCATACTCTTCAGCTTTGGAACTATGAATATAATATTAATGCCCAGATTTGTGTTATTTGCCCTACTATAGGTAAGTTTATTTTGTTTTGTTTTGTTTTGTTTTGTTTTGTTTTGGTACATGTTTTTCTCTGATAAGACTCAGGAATTCTGAAATGTGAAATTAAGTGTCTCAATTCTTTCTCTTGTAGCATGAATCATGTGTATTTATTAGTAGCACTTATGACTATTGACAATAATTCAGCATATTCATATGACATGTGCAACATTCATCAGCCACCTCTGTTTTTAAAGTAGTTTAATTGTCAACTTAATAATTAGTTTATTTACAAATGAGATTTTGGATATCAGTGCAAATCTTCCATAGGTATCTCTTGTTTGGCTATGAATATTTAACTTATCAGAGATCTCTCATTTGCCTTTAATTAGGGTGACACCTTTGCCCTGATTGACTAAAATGCAAAGTAATTCTTTGGAAACAAATTATTATATTCCTATGCTAGAGAAGAATTTAATCATAAGGCTTTTTTTTTCTTTTTTTTACCTATTCAGGCGTAATTGTTCTCCTTTCCTTCATAATGAATAAATTCTCTTTAAGTAATGGTAGAAGATTTCAGTGCACAATGTTCTGAGAGGCACTTGGATCTCAGCACTTGATTGGCCTCCAAATCCTTCTATAATTGATAGAAAAAAAATTATATATAATATTGGATTATTCTTTTTTTGAGTCCTAATGCTTATTTAGGTTTTTAAAAAAATGATTTTAGGTTAACAATCCCAGTGAACAATATATTTGATTTATTCTTGTCTGTTGGACATGGCAGTGTTTTTCTTGTGCATCTTTGCTTGTTTGGTTAATTTTTGTTAAAGAAACCATTATTGAAGATCACTGTTTCCATACTTGTTTTATACTTCATGTATTTTGAAGTACATTTATTTACTTTTAGTATTTGTGACTTGAATAACTTCACCAAAATGAGTACCTTTTGGTAGTTTGTAGTGAGGTCTTTAAAATGTTATACTTTGCTTGGTACTTGTATTAGATATGTAAAGGTAAAAGAAATGATTTTTCTGTTTTCTGCCAATCATTTTATATAATAAATCATCCATTTTTTTTCTTAAAAACAGTATGAATTGACTGTTTCTAAAATACTGATCTATAGCTGCAGTTCTCCTTTAGTATTTGCAGCCTCTAAGAAAACAGCAGCTCATCATGGTCATGCCATTGGGCAGGTAGATTTGGTTGCTGGGTGTTTGGGTGTTACCCATTATCAGTTGCGCAAAGCATCACCATGCCTTATTCAGTTTGTCTTTAACACTGCATCCCAGACATAGCAGCAACATGTTTCCAAAGGATACTTTTATGTTGCCCAGATACTGTCTCCAGTCATATGTATGTATGAAATGCTTCCAGTCACATGTATTTGTAGAAATGAAAATGCTTTATAATGAAAAATGCTTTATACTCATTTTAAAAAGCATATAATTTATCAAATTTCCAAATCTGATGAATGATACGTTTTATCATTAATTGTTTGGGCCTTTCCATAAGTTTTCCATATTTTGGTTTATTGATACTTTTGTTTACATCTTGCCAAATTTTGTCATGTAAATTACTTCAATAGCACCTCCTTTTAAAAACGTGTATATAATTTACCATTTTCATGTCCATTTCTATTAGATCATATGATGTGAAACAACTTGAAATCTGTACCCTTCGTTTTGCAAAAATAATATAGCCAAATCTCCATCATTAGAATGTGCATTTTGAGTTTATGTTCAGAAGAGACTGGATTTATTCAGAGCCAGCCATACTCTCCCTTTATGTATTATGTAACCAGCTACAAGCCTTTCTAGTGGCTTTGAATAGGGTTATGTATATGACTAAAAGATTCTTTCCTCTCTGTGAAGTGATAAAGTTCAGTCGTTACTCTTATTTGCCCTTTATGTAACTCACCTAACTCGTTGAGGTACACACATATCCCCAGCATTACTGTTTGTTAATGTGCAGTGCTGAATTGGATTATTCTTGGCAAGAGTGCTGTGACTTAAATTTGTCAATATTTGTTAGCTGTGAAGCTGTCTTTAGAATACTTGAGAAAGTCACTAGGTATGTGCCAGATTGGTTATGTGTATGGTAAATTCATGCCATTCACTTTGCAGAGAAAAAGACGTTTGTACCACCTCAGGAACAAAGGTCTGACCTGGGTTGATAGCCTTAGTGGTAGAATTTTGTTTCAGCCAAAGGCTATTCACCGTCTCAGAATGATAGTATTATATTGTCTGGATTTTAGATTTAATGTTGCTGATTTCTGTTGTAATAAAGTTTTTAGCATATAATTTGTTTTAAGGTCATTGCTTTAAATTGAAAAGCCTTTTAAAAAGGGGAGAATAATCACTGTTTCACAGGATATTCAAAACTCAGGAGTTAATAAGCTCACACATTGGACATAAACTTTTAACTTATCCCACAACTCAATTATAAGCTGGTACTTCTGAACTACAGAGTGATTGCTGCACATTATTTTCAAAGGTGGCTGAAGATTGAAAGTAAAAAATTCTAAATGTGAAATCAGCAAATGTCTTGATAATTGGTATCCCAAATCACTTGTGTGCCTGAGAAAATAAAACGTAATATTTTATTTTCCTTCTCTCTTCTCTTTCTTTCCCATGGATGTAGAGGTATGTCCTATGGGAGGGAGCAATTCAGGGGAAAGGGGGAGATGTGCTCCTAAAAATGAGAATGCTGATGATGGACCCTCTGTGGGTGGTTATGATTATGGCAGAGGCCTTATAGAGAAATGATTCTGGAGTCTTAAGTTAATACTCTTCAGGTTTGTTTCTCCTGATACCCCTTTTCTTAATATGCCACCTGTCAGTCATATAATTGTTAGCCATTTTTCCTAGGCCATGGTGATATTCATTCTTTCATAAAGTCAAAGGACTTTCACCATTCTAATTTTTTGTTGATTTCTATCTCATTTTCATTACTGTTTCCTTGAGGACACATTTCAGCTACCATAAAACTTTCATCTTAGCAACCAGAATAATATCATCTTGGCTTATTTGTACCAGATTCAATACTGTTGTACACCTTTTGTTATCTATTTAGAGTCAAAACTGCCTGCTAGAACACAGAAGAGTAACCCCATGCTGCAGACTGCCTCCAGCTAGGGTGGTGCAGTGGTGCCCTCTCCAGAGAAGCATGTGGGCATTGCGGTGTGCCCATCATCCAGGGCTGCAGTACTGTCTGCCATGGCTGTCCTCCATGGTTGATGCTAGGATGCATGTCAGCACTCTTTAAGTGTGGAGGACATATTAATAGTGTGCTGTATTATGACTTAAATATTGAACATTTTTAAGCAGAGCATAATGTTCATAGTAATGTTAAACAAGGTATCTGTATTTAGTGACTTTATATTTAATCATTCTGCCAAGTTTTAACAAAGTTGATTATCCAGAATGAGTAACTGTTGATATCACTGTCTTAAAAGTGACTCAGTATTCTGTAAGGTAGTGTGCTGGGTAAGAAATTTGAAAATCATAAAATAGGCAGTAAAGTTGAATAGAAAAGAATATGCTGAATATGTACTGAACCAAAAGAATAATTTGTAAATTATAAAATTCTTAGAATTATAGTGGTACACTTTAAGTGTATTTATCCTAGGATACATAAAATTCATCACTAAGATAACATAGTAGAGGCCAAGGGAGACCTCCTTGACTAGGTGTTAACCTAATTACTAACCTCTGTGTTGGTTAGTAATAAAGTCATTTTTCACATCACTGTTTTGAAGCTTGACCTGTTCAATACTCTATCTCTTAGAGTTCCATCCTAAGTTCACCTTGATAGGGATTGTCCCTACATTAAGTGTTCTCAGTTTGTTACTCTCATTTTAAATGGTTTTGTGTTATATTTCCACTTGAAATATATAGTAGAAAGCTATGTTTGACATCAGTGTTTTAGGTAGTTTTTGTAGCAGTGCATTAAATTATCATCTATCTGGTCTTGGAGTAGATTCTGGGAATATTTAACCTGAGAACATCTTCCTTTCTTCCCTCCATTTGGCTGCCGAGTACGGGTGAGGCCTTGCTTTCAAATGGGGTCTCGACAGAGAAAATTAGGACAAGGATTACTCCTGGGAGGCCTGGCTCATGCTGGTGGGCAGAGAGACAAGACCCACAGATAACAAAAAGGCTTTAACTTCCAAATCCATGGGCTTCTGAAGGGAAATTTGATATTGGCCCCACCAAAATTGTCATCTCCTTGACCCCAACAAGTGGCAAAGGAAAAGATGAAAAGCTTTTACTGCCCAAGAATTCAGGAAGACCAGATGCAAAGAAGCTTCCTCCCAGAAACTCGGCCTACTGCTCCTCATTCCTTACTGGAATTTATCTGTGTTTCTTTCTCTCTCTCTCTGCCTACCTACCTACCTCCCTATCTACTTTTACCAAGGATTGAACCCAGAGGTGCTTAACCGTTGAGCCACATCCCCAGCCCTTTTATATTTTATTTTGAGACTGGATCTCACTAAGTTGCTTAGGGCCTCTCTAAGTTGCTGAGGCTGCCTCAGCCTCCCGAGTCACTGGGATTACAGGCATGCACCACTACACCTGGCTTCCCCACTGGCATTGCTAATGGGTTACCATATATTAAAGGCAGCATTATGCCGAGTGTTAAACAACTGGAAACAAAGTGAACACAGTGCATGAGGAGAGTGGTTGACAATTATGATACATCTCTACCATGGAAGAATGAGCAACCATTAGGAAGGATGGAAGAGATGTATACCAGTGAGTTAGAGGGATTTCCAGAAGGCATTGTTTTGTGAAATAAACAAGATGCAGAAAATTTTAAAAGTAATGCACCTCTGAGAAAAGTTCTATCTCCCTGGTGTGTGTGTGAGCCCCATGTAGGATTAAGTGAGTAGAGATAAAAATATGGAAGGAAACTGACTAGTTTAAGATTTTTACTTTAATGGCAATGAAAAGCTGGAGGGAGGAGGCTGATGTGAACAGCAGACTAAAAGCAACAAAGCCAAAAAAAGGAAAGTAAAAAAAATCACATTTTTTAAAAAATAAAACAGACCTATATTCCTTTCATTGGCATGGTAGAAGTCAGCCTCTGTTAAAACAGCTCAGTTGGTCTGGAGGTATATTTCAATGGTATAGTCCTTTGCCTGCCTAGCATGTTCAAGGCCCTGGATTCCATCCCCAGCACTGGAAGAAAACAACAACAACAAATATAAAACAATTGATAGGCAATCTGCTTAAGTACTTGAGGTAAAACAGAGCAGTACTGAAGAATGCCCTTCCTTAAGGCCAACCAACTGCCAGTGTTCCAATCTCAGGGCCATTGTTTCTTAGATACATAATCCTGAGAAGTTCAGTTACTTAATTTCTCTGTGCTTCAGTTCCTCATCTGGGCAGTAATAGCCTACATGGGGTAATTGTGAGAAAAAGGTTCAGTGCTGAGAGTAACTAACGCATGGTAGGTAGTAAGTACACATGAGTGTTAGCTATTATTATCCCAACCCAACTCAGGAGCTGAAAAGTACTTTGTGTATTTGACAGACTAAGATGAGCTGGTCATTTAGGGGCCAGGGCAGAGGAGGACAGAACTTTTACCTGGCTCCTGTCTACAGAGCATGCAGTGAAGCTAGACAACATGAATAAAAGGTCAAGCACTCAGAATTTACAGGGTACAAGGCTAACATAAAAATCCTCCAGCATGAGCAGGAATTAGTGAAAGGAGGATTTAGAGAAATCATTTTCTAAAGACACTTTTGTTGTCTTGTTTTTGTATTTTGCAGGTAGGGACCAGGGTATTCAAAGGGATCTCTGACCAAAAAAAGATTAAGAAATGACATAAAAGGCGAAAATATTGCACAAACTTATTTTGTTTGTTAAAGGTAGTAGTTTTCAAGTCAGTACTATTTTCCCCCTGTTGACTGCCACCTCCATCAGAAGCTTTTTAAATTTCTTAAACATGTAACTTGGACTCATTTGAATTTGTTTCATTTGCGTTATGCAAGTTCTTTCCTTCATAAACAGTTGATGCTAAGCTTATTGCATTCTTGTTTGAGGCCAGTTTTTCTTTTGTCAGCATAGTTTTCCCCTTATGTTAGTGAGAAAAGTAAGATTTAAATTTTCTGAATTTCCATTCAGTCAGTCATTTTTTCAGTAAATAGAGAAAATCAGCAAGATACCAAGCACTTGCTAGACTTGGGTTTACAGAAGTAAGAATGAGACAAGAGGAATTCCCACTTAGTGAGGAAGGTAAAAAGCAAAGACACAATAGCAATACACTGCGAGCAGGTTCATGATAAATGTTTATGCTGCTGCCCTAGAAGGAAGGACAGAGTAGAAACAAGAGTGGTGGCAAGGACAGTAATCATTGGGATGGGAGGAGATAGACCAGGGTTGGAAGGTATGCCACAATTAATGATTGCTGAATTGAGATTTGGAGGATAAATGCAAACTGTCCAGGAAGAGGAGGAAGGATGTTCAAAGACAAAAGCCCAAGAAAGCATAGGAAATGGTTCAGCACAGCTAGAATGTACAAGGAATGAGGGGGGGGCGGATTATTGAACTGAGACTGGAGAACTACATATAGATTGTGGGTGGTGGGTATGAATGGATCCATATGCAATATCAAGAAGGATGAGATTTGTTTTGTTTTGTTTTGTTTTTTGTTGGTTGCAGTACAGGGGATTGAAACATGGGTGCTCCACCACCGAGCTACATCTTTGCCCCCCCCCTTTTTTTTTTTGAAAGTCTCACCAAATTACCAAGGCTAGCTTCAAACTTGTGGTCCTCCTGCCTCAACCTCCCTAGTCGCTGGAATTACAGGCATGCACCACCTCACCTGACTGAGCTATAGGTTTTATATTTATGAATAAGGAGATTTTGAAGTAACAATGGGTGCTGCATTTGAAACCACACTCAACAGTTTGGAGGAATTGAAGACAGTCAAGTCTACTGCCTACAGATTAATTAGGGAAGAAATGAAGAAGGTCAGAAGTAAGACACAATAATAAATACAGGAAGTTATACTTGAGAGGTATAGAGAATAAATTTGGCAAGTATAGGATGCAGACTAGCAAATGAGAGAAGGAGCTACAATGGCTCCTCAGTTTCTGGTACGGAAGGTGACAGAAGCATGAGCAGTTTGGAGGTAGGGAGACAATACAGAGTTTGAAACATCTCTGGAACATTGAGATCAAGAGACACTGGGTAAATGGATTTATGGATCTGAAACTCAAGAAGAAATAGGGGCTGGAGGTAGAGGTTTGGAACTCTACAACACACTTAGTATGTGAAAGTTTCGGTATGGATTTGTTACCATGTGAGAATAGTGGTGACTAAGAATAGAACCAGGCATGAGAAGAGTCCTTCAGAGGAGACTGACAGGTGACTGAGAGGGAGAACCACAAGAAGGAAAGGAGAAAGTTTCTAGAATTAGAATGGTATTGAACACAACAGAGGTGAAAGATATTAAGGACTTAAGCAGGTCCGTTGAACTTGATAATTTAGGCACATGTTGGTGGTTTGGTGATGGTCATTACAGACAAGAGGTTAGAAGCCATGCTGAAGTGTGTTGAGATATGAATGGACCTGAAGAAGAAGAGGTTGCCAGTGGAGACGCTACAAATAATCTTGGCAGGAAGAGTAGGAAGAACACAGTAAACCTTGAGGCTAGTTGAAAGGGACCTGCTTTTCCAAGGGATTTGTATTTCTTTACCCTTTCCTCTAAGTTTTGCAAGTGTTTTAAAGCTTTTATTCATATTTAAAATATTTATTCATATTCAAAATATTTAAAAAGACACAATGAACTAAAGAGGAGAAAGCAGTCATTGGGGAATGGGGAAAAGACAAAAAACCATAGTTCTCCACATTAAAGTCACCTAGGGAATTTTCCCAAATTGCCCTTACCACTTATTAATCATAATGTCACCAGGTAGAACCTCGGCATGGACACTTTTTTTTAAAAGAGTTCCAGTTAATTCTGATGCCTAGTGATTGATGGCTAAAAGCCACTGAGAAAGGATTTTGCTAAGATGAAGTGACTGAAGCCCATTTAAATACTCAGGGAAATGAGCCATCATGTAATTTGTATTACTATGTTATAGCTCATTGATTTGAAGTGCCCTTGGCTTATATCACAAGATGTCAGTATTATAGTAGTAAATAGAGCACTGGGCTGGAATTTGTGATATAATGCAATTTATTTGTATCCGTTGCTCAATTAGCTACACAGTTTTATGCTAGTCAAAAAATTTCCATATGTATACAGTATGGAGGCTATTCATTCTTAATGAAATGCATTGCTTTTGCTTTTTAATCTAACGAAATGATGCAAAAATCATCTGCAATTAATGGAAACTGTCCAGGAAAGGTTTTTTTTTTAAAAAATGTAGCAAAGAAGCACTTAAAATTCTCTTCTTGGGCAGAATGAGGACTTTCTAACCAACCAGTTCATATCTGTGGCTAAGTATAATTCCAACTCTAATTAATCTTGGGCTGGTTTTTACTGTTTACTCCATCTCTGAAATAATATCAAAAGGCTCATAGGATGAACCTGATTCAAGGTCATCCTTAGAGGACTGCAAGGCTTATAGAACACTTATTCTATATTCAAATCTACCCCCAAGGTTTCTAGTCAAGTGAAATTTATTAGGTTAAGTGAAATAAGCCAGACACAGAAAGACAAATACCACATGTTCTCACTCATTTCTGGAAACTAAAAAGTCATAGAATAACCAAGTGGAATAGTGGTTACTAAAGATGAAGAGGTCAGGTGGAAAGAAGTTTGATAAAAAACACCAAAACACAGGAGGAATTAATTCTGGTTTTCTAGAGCACAGTAGGGTTAGGTAGCAGTGATCTATGGCTTGGTTTTAATAGTAGGGTTTGTTACACCCGTCAATGATGTATTTCAAAATAAGTAGAAGAGAATGATATTCCCAACACATAATAAAGGTTAACCTTTGAAGAGATGGAAGTGCTAATTATCTCATTAAAAATGAAATTTTCAAAAAAGGTGTTCCAAAGCTGAAAGGAATAAAGATCATCAATTCAGTTTTTCTCAAGATGAAGAGAGGACATTTTTTAGGAGCAAAGAAAGCTAGTGGCAGAGCATTTTCTTGCCCCATCCTGGCTTTCTGCACTATGGCAGAAGGAGGCCTGTGGTAGCAACTCAGGGAAGGGACTAGCATGAGTTGCTTTGGTGAGATGAGGAACTCCAGAGCACAAGACCCAGGGACCTAATTTAGCGAAAATTTATTTCACAACCACTTAATCTTGGTAGAATTTGATTAAGGATCAATCCTTTAAAAATACCAAGTCTTACAAAACTATATGTGTTACATATAATCGTAACACATAGTTTCAGACTTATTATGTATATGTGTGTATATATGTATATTTCACTCGTTTAGTTTTAATTTTTTGCCATTGAGAAAAAGAAGAATGATTTTTACCCCACTTAGATAAGATAGTGCCACTCAGAAAAGTTTGTCCTTGTCAAAGTAGATATGATTTTCACCCAAAAAGAGAAACACAATTTCTGGAAATACAGAGACATTTATAAGAAATAATCAAAAGGAAAGGAAAATTATTCCTAAGGAGCAGTTGCAAGCATTTTCTTATCTCTCAGCTTTGTAGGAGAACATAAGGTCAGAGAGAAGCTAGTTGCTGCTCCACCATTAGTATAAACTCAAGATTGATGATGAAGCTTCTGGAGTTCCATGTGGTCATAATAGACTTCCAGGGTTAAAATGCACCCTTAACACTCAGGGGCAGATTAATTATCAATGTTCACTTAGCTTGTGAAATTTTTGTACTTACAGACAAAATTAGAACCAAAATAATACTTATTCAAACAGATCAAAAGGATCTGTTTTATAATTACATTTTACTTATAATTGGACAGAAAAATTGAAACACTTATAGAAACTACTTTTACAAATCTTTTAGCCTAAAGTTCTGAATTAAAGTGTTATTAACTAGGCTAATTCTAAAGGCAAGAAAGTGACAGTATGACTTCCAATTGAATTTTTGTGCTACATGCCCTCCCGCGAAAGTTATTAAGTGATAATAACTGTGCAGAATCAGTAACAGACACTTAAGAAATGGGATTTCCTTCCTCACTGCTCCCCTTTCTGTGATGACAGTTAATTACCATTTCCGCGGGGCATGCAGTGGGGAGAGGATCCAGTGGAAAAGGGTGGCCCAGATAGTTTGACTTAGGCATAAAAGACTGAATAATCTAAAATTATGTCTCCATTGGGTGCCAGAGTTGCTCTCTGCTCAAAATAATGAGCCTGTTTGGGTGCAGCTGTTGTCATTTAATACCATTACATACACTGAATTTCTTGGCTTGATACTTAATGACAAATGAGCTGAAAACTATTGATTTAACTTGAAGTCAGTTTAACTTCAGAATTGATAAAGCATTTTAGAAATTGTAATCAACTTAGAATCATCTTTCTCTTTATAACTTATTCTTTCATATTACTCAGAATTAAAAGGAAAAAAATATGCTCCATTGTTTTCCTTACGAGGATTGTTCTATACATAAATATCTGTTCTAACTTGTATCAGGGAGTGGGTAAGCAGGACTGTCCCCATACTGTAAGGTGAGAGAGGCCAGCTGATACCTTGGTCAAATTGCACGTTGAGCACTTTCAAATTAGATTGGTCTCTACAATAAATATTCCAAAGCATTGTTCTTGTTTGTAATTTTATGAAATGATGCAAAGATCATCTATATTAAATGGTTGGAAATGTTCAGGAAAGTTTTAGGAAAAAAAAAAAAAAGAAAAGAAAAAACTGATAAAGAGGGACTTCTTGAGCTGGGCTCGGTGGCGCAAGCCTGTAATCCCAGCACTTAGGGAGGTTGAGACAGGAGGATCGTGAGTTCAAAGCCAGCCTCAGCAATGGTGAGGCACTAAGCAACTCAGTGAGACCCTGTCTCTATATAAAACACAAAATAGGGCTGGGGATATGGTTCAGTGGTCGAGTGCCCCTGAGTTCAATTTCCAGTACCAAAAACAAGAGGGACTTCTTGTACCAAAACTTAAAATGTAAAGTCATTGATATCAGAAGAAATAGATTAATGGAATAGAAGAGAAAGTCTAGAATCAGACCTTCATGTACCTAAGAATGTATTACATAAAAAAGTGATATCGATGAATTTCATTGAGAAAATGAGCCATCTTTTGGAAAAATTAAAGGTGTATTAAAGATTTAAAATGGAAAAATAAAACAGCAAGGATAGATTTAAATTTTTCAACTTGAAAATTTGAGCCTTTCACCTTCCTAAAATTAATTTTTATTATATATATTGCTAAATGCAGAAATCTGTGTTCATTTTATTTTATATTCCATTTTAACTGATTTTAGTGTAATTGCCTTCTTATGTGTGAGTAGCATTTTCAGTTATTTTAATGATTATTTTAACAATCCTATTTTTTTTTGCAGACATACAAAGTTCACTGCCAACACTTTAGTGTAAAAGCCTTTGGAGTTTTTTCTCTTTCTATACAACATAAAAATACGTGTGCATTTGCTTCTCTGATGATAATGGAAATATGTCATAAAAGCTATTATTTTTAATTTTTCTCTATACAATATATCATAAAAAAGATGACCTTTAAAAATCACATCATCTAATTGCAAGTTCAAAACACACAGATCTGCTATGAATTTATTTGAAAATCAAACTGTAAAAAGTAGGGTTTTTTCCCTAAATTAATTTCTAGCTGGCATTTAAAACACTTTTTACTTTTAGTTATCATTTTCAAGAACATATTGTTGCATATTTTTTGTATTTTTATCTGACATTCTAGTCATTTTATGATTAGTTTATGCCATTTGCATGTATTCTTATAATTTTACTTTATAATTTAAAAATTTATACTTTCCTCATTTTCTTTTTCCATTGTGATATTATTTGTATAATGTATCTTTTGTTTAATTAATAAATATAATTTATTTAATGAAGTTTGGAGGTAAATATCCTATTTTTAAATGAGTTGAAATAATTCACAAGTTTTTATGATATTTTATTTTAGTTTTTTTATTTTGTGGTACTGGAGATCGAACTCAGGAGTACTGGACCACTGAGCCACATTCCCAGCCCTATTTTGTGTTTTATGTAGGGACAGGGTCTCACTGAGTTGCTTAGTGCCTCCCCATTGCTGAGACAGGCTGCGAACTCACAATTCTCCTTTCTTAGCCTCCCTAAGTGCTGGGATTACAGGCTTGCGCCACCGCGCCCAGCTTGATATTGTAATTATTAATTTATAGCACTATACTAGTTTTTTCTTTTAAGGAGAGAAAAATAATCTCATGCTCTTCTGGTAAAGTTTTCTGCTGCTTCATTTTACATTACTTAAATAGGAAAGTCTTGTCATCATTGATTTGTCTTATTTCAACTAATTATTCAGCATTCTTAATAATTAGTTATACTCTTTGTCTTCCTGGAGTAATCATAATTATGTTGTTCTGTCAGTAATTCCATAAATTTATAGTTGTTGTAGAGATTGAATTCATTTTTCAACTCCACAGGACTTAGCATAAATACTCAGCTGCTTCTACTTAGAAACTCTTAATCCCTGTCCACAGAGTCCTGAATATTCTACTTATGGGAAGTGTATACTTGGTTACTAAATATTACATGTCTAAAATTTTTTCTGTACTTTCACATACATATGATAGCTAGACTAAATAGATTATTTTTGGACTGCATACCTTATTTTGAATGCAACTTTTAATTTTAAGATCATTGTAAATTTATGTTCAGTTGCAAGAAATATGGAAGAGACCATGTACTCTCTACCAGTGTCTTCAAGGGTAGCATCTTACACTCCTAACATCCAATATCACAGCCACAACATTAACCTTGATACTGTGCAGATAACAGGACATTTCCATCACCACAAAGAAGGGTCCCTTAGGTTGCCCTGTTATAGCCACTTTCGTGTCTCTCCTGGTTACAACCTCTGCGGTATCCCTGGTAACTATGAATCTGTTGTTTATAATATTATCATTTCAATAATGTATAGATTAAATCATACAGTGTACTATCTTTGCAGATTAGCTTTTTACACTCAGCATAGTTCTCTGGGTATTCATCCAAGATGTAATAAATATTAGTAGTTTCTCCTATGTTGTACTTTTTAATACAAGTTTTACAGTTTTATGTTTTACATTTAACTATGTGATTCATGCTTGACATTTGATAATTTCCTAAGACATGTTTTGATCTTACTTTCTGCTGGATTATTTTCTTTTTTGTTTCTTCTCTAACAAGATGAATTTTTATTCTAATTTAATTCTTTAATATATTGAAAAGCACTTCCAGTTGTAGCACTCATTAGTGATTGTTTTTATGAATTATTTATCACTTCTGTTCTCAGGCTTGTGTCTGTATCTCTTTTTCCTTGTCTCATATCCTGTTATTAGAACAGCACCTGGCACATAGTGGGTGCTATATAATTATTTACTAAATGATCAGATCTCTCAGCTGTCTGGCACTTTTCTTACCTATTATTTTCCTTGTGTTTTGGATTTCTTCTTAAGTTTCTATGCTATTTTACTAAATTCCATTTGGATAGTATCTATTGGACTGTTTGTCCCAGTGATCATATTAGTTATATTAAAACCTTGGTGTTTCTAAAGCTTATGGAGATGAAATGCAATGGTGTCCCATGGGAGGGTCAGGAGCTATTCAAGAAAGGAACCCAAAGTGAGATGGTGACCTAACAAGGTCATGAGATGGTTGGTGTATGAGAGCTGAGAAAAAAATACACTGAGTAAATTGGAAGGCGTGTTTCTCACTGTGAGAGGAAGGAATTACAAATATGGAAAGCAGGAAACTTAGAATGTACCTTTTGGTGTTGGCTTGCATTTTCTAAGTAAAGATGAGATAGATAGATAGATAGATAGATAGATAGATAGATAGATAGATAGATAGAAAGAAAGAATGATTTGTTTAAAACTCTTCTCTGAGAGGGCCTAGGAGTAGTGCTATGCTCATAACATGAGGAGATCTATTACCTGGATAATGGTTTCAAAATGCTCTTTGGAGAAATGGCTAAGCCTAGGACCTGAGTAAGGAAAGTACAAATGGAGTCTGGAGCTATTTTTTGTGCCCAAAGTAAGAAGTGCTAGAGGAATGATAGGATACCTCAGAAAGATACAGGAGCCCACCTGAGAAGACTTCACTATTTTGCTAATGACCTTTGATGCAAAAAAGTTTTAATATTTTATGAAGTCTAATTTATCTAGTTATTTCTTTTGTTGTTCATGGTTTTGGTGTTGTATCAGAATCCATGCAAAATCTACAACCAAGAAGATTTACCCCTGTGTTTTCTTCTAAGTGTTTTATGGTTTTTCTTGTATTTAGGTTGTCACTCCATTCTGGATTACTCTCTCTGTATGGTATGAGATAGGGGCCCAACCTCATTCTTTTACATGTTGACATCTAGTTGTTCCACTCTGATTTGTTGAAGACACTCAATGAGTGATTTTGGTATTTATTAAACATTATTTATTAAACATTAATTAGCCACAGATATGCAGGAGGTTGACACTTTTAACTGAGTGTTTTGGCAAATCAATCCTGTGCTTTTATTTTCTCATCTATAAAATGTGGATGATAACCTCTTTATCTCCAAGGTCTTGTCAGGATTAAATGAGATGACATATGGAGAATGTCAGTTGTAGTATCTGGCACATAATAGGTTCCCCACTGAGAGAACAGCTGTGATAGAAAGAGGGAAAGAAGCAGCAGTAGGCAAGGAGAGCCTTTAAACCTAGGTTGGTCTAACTGTGAAAAGAGGGGGAAGGAGAACCTCTAATGGGAATACAGTTCTAAGAAAACTTCAGGCAGGCTGCTAGAACAATTTGACCATCTGAGCACCAAAGAAAAAAATGAGAATAACTCACCATTCAACCATGACCATGCCTCTAGTGGAGAAACCTGGCAAATACCACCAGTGACTGTCACCAGAAATAATATCATTGGAACTGTGAATGGTGTATGCCCATGCTGTGGCCAGGAGGTAGCCTGCTGAGAGTTCCTCCCTGAGGACTTGCTATGGAGGACACCAATGTCCCCATGAACACTGTGGTCATGCTTTTGCCAGGGTGCTCCCAGCTAGTCACTGTGTGTGCCAAGGATGTTCATGCCTGTCCACTCCTGCCTCATGTGGAATTCCTCCAACAGGCAGTTTTTGCTTGGGGACACTCCATTAGCCTGCCTGAAGTTTTCTCAGAACAGTACTGCCATCGGAGTTTCCTCCTTCCTTCTCCCTTTTCACAGTTAGACCAGGGCCTTGTCTAAGGCTCTGCCTGCCTGCTCCTGTTTCATCACCTTTATCTGTCACAGGTATTCCCTCAATAAACCTCTTTTGTGTTGAATCCATCTTGGCATCTACTTCTTGGAAGATTTGCACTGATACAGACAGATACGATGCATTGAGAGAGAGAGAGGGAGAGAGAAAGAGATATCACATTTATGAAATTTCTGCCAAAAATTTCCTCAGTCTTTTCATGAGGAAACACCAGGCACAGACTGAAGGTCATTACAGAAAATAACTGGCATATAGTCTCAAAATGTTAGAATTGACACTAAAAGTCAGGAACCATTGAGATCGAAGGCATCTAAAGAGACCTGACAACTAAGGGACATGACAGCCAGGTGCAGCACATGATCCTGGACTGAATCTTTCAGTCACAAAAGACATTATTAAGATAATTGGAAAACTTGAACTGGTCTTCTGTATTGGACAATAATGTCATATCAGTATTTATTTCTTGGTTTGATGGCAGAAGAGAAAATACTAAAGGATTAAAGGATAATAACTGGGATCATGATGTCTTTGCACTGTTTCTGCAACTTTCTTGTAAATTTGGAAATCCTATTTTTCTGGAAACGAAACTGGTTAAATATGGAAAATGAATTGAAAGGAGTCGAGAAGGAAAGGTAGAACGCTATTTTAGGTTTCTAGATTAGAATGTGCCAACAGTTTTGGCAAGTAAAAATAGATTCAAAAGTAGATTCAGCCAGGCGCGGTGTCTCACGCTTGTAATCCCAGCACATAGGGAGGCTGAGACAGGAGAATCGCGAGTTCAAAGCCAGCCTCAGCAACAGCGAGGCGCTAAGCAACTCAGTGAGACCCTGTCTCTACATAAAACACAAAATAGGGCTGGTGATGTGGCTCAGTGGTCAAGTGCCCCTGAGTTCAATCCCCAGTACCAAAAAAAAAGTAGATTCAAGTGACATAAGTAACAGAAATCATTAACCAATTGGCTATGGGGGATAAGAAAAGAGTGTTATTACAGATAATTATTTTGTTTCTGGCTTGAGCAACTGGGTAGTTGCTAACCATTTAGTGTAGTAAGGGAGAAGAGAAGAATAAGTTTAGGAGGAGATTCCAAAGTTCTGTTTTGTATGTATTTTAATTGAGGAAACTATTAGACATTGAGATGAGATATTAGCAAGCAGTTGGTCACATAGATCTAAAGCTTAGCATGGACCCGAGACAGGTAGAGAAAGGTAGAGACATAAATTTAGGAATTATTAGCATATGGAGCCATTGAGATGAATGAGATCACCTAGAGGGAAAGAGTAAATGTAAAGAAACAGAAGCCTTAACTAAACCCTGAGGATCTCCAACAATCAGATGAGTTAGAAGAGGAAAAGCAGCTGAGAGTCCAGTTATGATGAGACAAGTTTAAATAATTATTCATGGATTCCATATCTTAACATGCAGTAAAGAAGGTTGTGGCATGTTTAGCCAAGAGGAAGGCCAGCCGGGTTGCTGGATTCCTCACCATCTCTCTATTCTATTATATAATTTCCCTCTATTATATTGTATAGTTCTATTTTAATTTCCCTCAGGCTTCCTGGTCCATTCCTCCTTTCTGTCCATCCTCCACTGTAAAAGCGGCTGAAAACAGTGAAGATGAATTATAGACCTGGTTTTAAGTTTGTACATGTAAGAGCTTCACCCCTTAAAAAGAGCTTTAAGAATTATTCCAATGCTCCTGGAGTTCATTAGAAGCTTCTCAGGTTAACAAACAGGTAAGTCTCACCTTATTAAAGGGACAACACTATACTCATTTCTATTAAGGGGCAGTGCAATCATCAAAGAGAGTGATAAGTGAGAATTTTCTTAAGAAATACAATAAGCTTGTGGCTACTCAAATCCTCTTTCACAAAATATTCTCATTTAAAAATTTTTAGTTATGTGTCATTGAAAGATACTAAACAGATGGGTTGGTTTTAAATATTTTATTTACTGTTATTTAAATTAAAATAGCTGATATTCTGTATATTAGGATCAGTTACATACCTTTTAGGGTATGTCAATAACAGATGAGTAGAAAAGGAAAGACAGAATTAAGTAGGCATGAAAACAATCCTTCCTAGGAGCAGTAGAAATGGAGTCAGGGAGTCCTTGATGACATTTAAGCAGAGGGTTTTAGGAAAATGGTACAAGTATTCATAGTGACTCCAAGGAATCTGTTTCAGTGTCTTACCAGAAACAGTACTTGGTATAAATCCTACCCAAGATTGTCTTGAGGGAGTTCCTGAGAGTCCATGTGGAAAGATGTGGAGAGTCTTACTTGATCTATTGATTTAACAGGAAGTGTTCTGTCTAAGCTGTCATTAACAGGAAAGTCTTCAATAAACAGACTTTGGCCCTCAATTTCCCCTAGGTTTTCATTTTTGATCCTTACTTTGTAAATACAATCAGAATTCTTGACTCCCGATCTTCCAACATGTTAAAAGTGAAATCAATAGTAGTAGGGTATTGGGTTACTTGGATGATAATTACCATTTGTGTTAGCTTTTCATCGCTGTGAACAAAACACCTGAGAAGAACAACTTAGAGGAAGAAAAGTTCATTTTGGCTCATGGTTTCAGAGGTTCAGTCTATGGTCAGCCGACTTTACTACTCTGGCCCAAGTTAGGAAAACATCATGGCAGGAGGATGTGGTTGAGGAAAGCTACTCTGCTCATGGTGGCCAGAAAGCAGAGAGAGAGAGAGAGAGAGACAGAGAGAGAGAGAGAGAGAGAGAGAGAGAGAGAGAGAGAGAGAGAGGGAGGGAGGGAGGGAAGAGCCAGGGGACAGCATGTAATCCCCAAAGGCACATCATCAGGATCTCAACACCTTCCTCCATATCCCATGGGCCCACAGTCACCATCCAGTACAGGAATTGTTTCAAATTAATATTCCATCAAATGGATTAATCCACTGATTAGGTCACAGCTCTCATAATCTAATTATTTCACCTCTGAACATTTTTGCATTAATACAGGAGCTTTGGTGGGGATACCTCATATCCAAACCATAACACTATTACACAGAACAAAAGAAACAGCCAACTAGAGAAAGTCTCTCTTCCTAGTCAGTAGCCCGTACACAGTTGCCTTTTTTACCTTTCTTGGAGTAGACTAGTGACTCTAATTAGGGCTCAGATGAAGCAAGTATACAGAAACAAAACATTTCACAGAGTCTTAGAGATACATACTAAACTATACTCAATTCTTTTATTTCAACATCTTCTCAGAATCATTTGTCTTTTCTCTGTCCCATTCATTACTTTATGGTCAGAACCTAGTATAGTGCCTGGCACCTAGTATATGCCCTGTATGTATTTGTTCACTCTCCAAATAGTAAAATTAATATCATTGTGAGTAGTGGAATACTATTTGCATACTTTACTGAATTTAAAAAATATTTTAAAATGTCAACATTAAATCATTTTTCAATTTTTTACATATGATAGAAATGCCAGGAGATATAATTTAATGCTCAGAACTATGCTACACTGGAGGATCCTGCTTTTTCTAGATTACTGAAAACAAAAACATCAATTTCTTGTGAATTTGGTAGAAACTTCATGTATTTTTTCAGAAATTAATAGATATTATGGAGTTCAGTATAATTAATATGGTCATTAGGGTTCAGAACTTAATTTTCTTGCTTTTATTTTCAGTGCTTCAAATTTTAATTTTTAGTTTTAGTATTTTTCTTTTTCTTGTGATACTGGGGATCAAACCCAGGGCCTTGTGCATGCTAAGGTAAGCATTCTACTACTGAACTACACCCTCAAAACCTGAAATGTTTATTTAAAAAAATTACTTTTCAAAGAGGTTTTCATTTCATGAAAGGGGAGGTTGAATTAGATGCATAGGCCCAGATTTTTAGAAATGAGGAGAAAATACATCAAATACTCTGAAAATATTATTCCCCAAAATAGTATTTTTAAACTCTAAGTATTCTTTATGGGACTAGAAATTCATATTAATTAAATGGATTTCAAACAATTAAAAGCATTATCGTTCTCTAAATAATTTCTTAGTATGTATAATAACATATAGTAATAATTCATATAGATTGCATTAATAATTTAAATGTTGTCCCTTTGTCTTAGTTATAAATTTCATTTGCTATTTTTCCCCTATGATAATAAGCATAATTTAGTAAAAAGGCAGATGATGTGTGTTTCCATTGGGCTTTGGTCATTGTAGTTTGATTTTTTTCATTCTAACAATGCTCTTATTTTTTTCAATTAAAAATATATGATATTTACATGTATAGAAATATATATGTAAAGAGAGTAAAAAATCAAGCCAGTATTAACAAACAAAAAAAAAATTACTGAAATATTTGTGACTCATTCAAGGCAGATATGAATAAATCCTATTAAGCACACGGTGCTTGCTTTAGATGCATAGGCTTTCTGTCACTAGAAATGATGACAACGAATGTATTTTTCTAGTATTTTTGTCCATGTGCTTTTATAACAATGTTGAAAATGTCCATCTTGAATTTTCTTCTTTTTTTATACTTCTTGATATTTATATTATCCCAGAATAGAATTATTTTGCAATTTTGCAAAGAATTTTTTTTCTTAGCAAATTATCCATAGGTGAAAATATCAACTCAAAATAGTTCTCAACATAGTGTAGATATCAATCTTGTGTTTTTATTTGATGGGAAATAAAGTTCTGATTTAATCTTTTCTGCTATAAAACCCATTAATTGACTAAATGATGCTAATTACATGTACATGTAGAGATAGAAACTTTGATAATCAGTTTCAATGTTTCAGTATTAATATTTTTTCATATTAACAAGCATTCTGTTTAATTCATAAATTATCACTCTTTTAAAGATAAGTAAAATTACTTCTTAACTTCATTAAATTTGCATTCAAATTTATAAAATTTTCATAATACTTATTATGTTGCAAAGCCCATGTTATCATAGGCTCTTTTTTTTTTTAATTTTTTTTAGACATTGATAGGCCATTATTTTATTCATTTATTTATATGTGGTGCTGAGAATCGAACCCAGTGCCTCACACATGCTAGGCAAGTGCTCTGCCACTGAGCCACAACCCCAGCCTTATCATAGGCTCTTAATGAGAAGATACTGGTATGGTCAGAATACGAAATAGCTTAAATTATATTTTCTTTAGTGTAGAAAGAGTCCTTTGTGAAATAAGGATTGGTGCTGTAAGTCCTATAAACTATATTCTGTTTGCTCATTGACTTCCATTACATGTCTAGAATTACTCCTTGGAAAAAATATATGCCAGTCTAGTTTAGCCATGACTCTACTCTTCAGAGCAGAGCAGGGAGATTGCATAGTAACAATGTAGCCTTTTCTCTAGTGACTGGCCCCTCATCTCTTGCGAGGCCCAGTGCCGCTCTACTCACCGCAACTGATCTGGCTTACTCAAAGTCTGCCTTTTTTGGTTAGTTCTGGGGCTTGAATATAAGGTAACAGCTGACCTCTTCAGAGCTGGCACTGTGAATCAGGCACAATTCCAAGAACTTTACAGAGATGACCTAACCCTATGGGGTAGAATTTATTACCCTTCTTTGCAGATGAAGAAATCAAGGGGAAGTAAGCTCTCATGGCTAAGAAGTGCTTTGGAACATAGTTTAATTCCGCAGCTGAATTTAGGGTCACTAGTTGGCTTTCCCACTTTTTAGACTGAAACTTTTCCATCATGAGTGTGCCACAAATTTACCCAGATATCATTCCCCTCGGCCCTTGGGGTTTCTGGGCAGATCTCCTAAGGCTTCAAACAGCGTCATCCATTTAAACCAGTTGCTACACAGAGATGATTGTTCTCACCCCTGCCACGGTGTATAAAATTTGACAAGCATGCTGCTCCAGAACAAAGAAAACATTTAGAGGCAAATACATTGAATATATTTCTTAATCTGTAGCTGACATTAAAAGAAATGGCAGACTCAGCATTCCTCTGACAGGGGATAACTTGTATAATTCTTTATTTTGCTGCTTGTCCAAGTATTACATATGGAAAATGGTTTGAGAGCAAAAACGAATAATTTTTTCCATGGATATTTTGTTATGCTGCATGTTAGTTATTCTTAACTGTTAATTAGGTAATCTATATTCTAGCTAGAGTTAAAATGAAGTCTTATCACTAAAATTGAATTTATTCAATTATATTCAATAAATTATTTCTTACCATTTGTATAAACGACTTATGTTTCAATTAATCAGAATTGGCAAATGTTTAGGCTTGAATACGAAGGTCCATGAGGATACAAGAAATTAATGCTTTTGAATGCTTTCAAAAGCAATACTGGTGAGCTTTGTCTTAGAAATAGGACGGAGATAATCAAATAAGGAATGACATGGGTTGCTTGGGAGTCCTTGAATAAGCACTGAAGAAACACAGTGGACTTCACATCACTTTAGTACCTGGAATCAAAGAGAGACAAAATAGTTTAGAAACGCTGGGCATAATAGGAACAGCTCAGGGAAACTCAACTGGTTTCAATAAAAGTGTAGTGACACATAAGCATTTGCACTCAAATGTTTTCATTGCATTTAAAATGATTTGTTCACAATGCATTAATCATAGCAGCTCATCCAAAAGTGGCTTGTTCCTTCAGATTTTAGCTCACTAGAAGTTTTCAGGTAAAAACAAACCATGTTGCAGATGAGTCAAAGAAGAGTCAAAGGGGAAATCTTTTCCTTTTGATTGTAATGGAGACTCGATTGTAGTAGCCAAAGAATTTTGCCCCCCTGCATGCCTGATCCAGTTTAGTACTTTGGTGGGGGCCATCTTGAGAGAGTTGACTACTGGCCATCTGGTCTGCATTTGTGACTACACATGAAATGCCAGGACAGGGTGAACAAAGGTGACTCTGAGGTTGTGAGCCTCAAAGCCTCAAAAATAATGAGCCATTGTCAGAGAAAGTACATAAGGAAGAGGAGCTGGATGGAACAGGTATGTGTGGTTCTTGGTGTGTTGGTGGTAGGGAGGGTGATAAATGCTTTGTGGAAATGTAGATTTGGAGGAACCAGCTGAGGATCCAAGTAGAAAGAGTTCATGAAAGCAGTTGAAATGTGTTGCCTGAAACTGTGGAGAGAGTAGGGTTGGAGGTTGAGTACTCCAATACTCTAGTCATAGGTAACTCATAGAATAAGGGGAGAAGGAGAGACCTCCTTGGAAGAAAGCATAAAGATAAGCTAAAGGATTTCATGATGTTACCTGGGTAACCACTTTTATAGGAGAAATTCTGGCAACAAAGCAGGTAGGCTAACTGGCCTCCTTAATGTTCCGGAACCCACCAAACACCCGCTGCCAGGACTAGCCCCTTCTTGACCCACTGAATGCTCTTCCCTCAGAGGCTGAGGCACTTCCTTTGTGCTACCATAATGCTCTCTGCGTTCCCAACTCTGCGCTCCCCAGAGTATACTTATTTGATCTGGTTCTTGTATCATTTGTTACACAAAATATTCACTGAAGAAATGAGTAGGAGAAGTGGAATGTGAAGCAGTTGTGCTCTCTGCCTCACTTCAGAGATCAAGATCTTGGAGTTCTGAAACATTGGTCTGATGACATGATATTTCAAGGAAAATATAATTGGACTCCCATTGTGCACCAGGCATTCCTGGAACAAAAGGCCAGACATTTCTTGAAGTCTGCAGGACTGTCTCCTCCTGACTCTGCTTTTCCAGGAAGTGGAGTCACGTTCCAGTTCCATGTTTTTCCATTCAAGAGCCAAAATTCTTGCATCCAGGTTGATTCTGTCCTTGGTGGAGTTCCTTGCATACCAAGCAAATGGGACCCCTGATGGTGAGCCTGAGACCAGAAACCTACTCAGGGGAGAGAAGGCTGCAGCTTCGAAAGCAGGGTGTAATATGGGACAATATCACAGTTCTGGTAGTCTGTTCTAGAAACCATAAAGAGGTCATCATGTGTTTGTGGTGGCATAATGATCTGAAATTAAGAGTGGAGAATGGCAGGGAAAGGGAAATGTATTAACTTTCCTACTCCTCAATTTATTGCTAATGTTACAATCTATATCAGAGAGAACACAAGGCTGGAATTGCCTTTGCTGTGTGAGGCTGTATGGTTGGAACATGTAGAAAGAGAAAAAGCCTCCATGGAGAATGAAGCCCTTTGCCAGTGTTAGAAGGTTGAGCCTTCAGGTTTTCCCTTAAACTTTTCCCATGGTTAGACATGAAAACGTAAGTCAAATGAGAATTTTATGTTAATGATCCATGAAGTTCCATGAAGTTCTAGAATAGTTAATGATACAAATAGATTATGGGCTGTGGAAATAGAACTGGAGCTAAAGCCAGCTCTACCATTTGCTGTTGGTGTGGTGTAAGCAGATGATTTAAGATTTTGCATCTCTTCCTCCTCAGTACTTGCCTTAGGGGTTAGATAACATGAATGCATGAAAAGCATTTAGCTCCTGGTCCAGCACCACATTCAATACTGATCTGCATTACAAGCTTTGCTGTGGCTTAAATTTTTTTTATTATATAAAAACATACATAGTATATAAAATACCATTTTAAGCATACAGTTCAGTGGTAGCAAGTACATTCATGTTGTACGACCTTCATCTCCATCCATCTCCAGAATTTTCCACCTCCCACACTGAAACTTTGACCTCTTTCAAAAATAACTCCCATTCCTCTCTCCTCTGGACCCAGATAATCACCATCCTGCTTTCGGTCTCTATGAATTTACCTATTCTAGGTGGAATTATACCATATTGGTTCTTTTGTGTCATGCTTACTAAGAATATTTTGTTTTTAATAGCAAAACTTTATCTATACTTTTTGGTCATTGATTACTGGGATTTCTGTTCTGCATGAGTCCCAATCCTCTGCATGGGTCACCATCTTCCTGATAATAACTACTAATTTCAGATGATATTATCAGGAGAAAACGTTTCTACAGAGCATATTTAGGTGTTCAATTTATTCTAACAAGCATCATAGAACCAGAATTTTTTTTTTTTAGGAAATTAGAAAATCTGAAGACATTTCTAAAACATAAATCTTAAATTCTTGGGTGCTTTCATTGTGGATGAGGATGAACATTTTTTGGTCTGAGCACAGGATCTTTTCACTTACCAGTATCCCAAAGTGACTGTTCAGTTATGTGGTTGAGAAGCAACATAGTTGGCAATGACCAAATATTTGATATATATTAAAAATGATGAAAGCCTAAGTCAAGAAGTAAGAATAGTTATTCAGGAAAAGCTCAATTCGAAAGAAAATTTCTCTCACAGATGTGTAGTGATTACACAACCTGTTTCTTTTTATCATGCATATGAGCTAAATGAGCCATTTCCCTCCCTTGAAAGCTTGCACGCCCTCAGTTCTACAAATGATGCCAATTTGTGGGCATAGGCAAGAATCTGGAAGCCAATAACCCTCAAGTACCAAAGAAGTGGTTTCTGGAGCAACGAATCACCCATATGAAATCCTTTAAGATTTTTACCTTCTTATTCCAATGATCTTCTGATGCAAATGTGGCTCTGTCAGTCCATTTGGAATGTCTAAGCCTGTCACCTAGAAATCTGAGGGCAGACTGTTTCTCCTCAGCTCAGCTCCTTCACGCTTGGTCTTTCTGATGGCCATGAACTAAAGAGATCATGATAACTTACCACATCCCACAAATACTATTCGTGACTGCAGTTTTTGCTTTCTTTATATCATCTTGAACAAGCAGTTTATTGTCTCAAACTGGGTTGTTTCACCAGTAAAGCATGAGAATAAAGACAGCTTGTGAAAATGCCTGTCACAGTAGATGGCTAATATAAGGTGCACAGATAAGTTTTGATTTAGGAGAGCAGCTTTCAAGTGTGTATATTGTACTTTTCAAGCCTTCTCCTCCTTCAGACTATTTCACATTTCTCTCTCAGTAACCATCTCGCAGCTTCTTGCTCCCATTGTGGGGAACTGAAATTTCTATCTCATTTACCTATGAAGGTCCAAGGTCTGTCTAGCCTTGGGCACTGCCTAACTTAAGCCAAGATTTGTAGAAACTGCTGCCTTTGTGATTTAATTATTTTTATCTCACTCAGGCCCTGGGCCCTCAGGATTCCGAATGCTGCTTTGCAGATCAGGTTTGATAGTCTCTTATCTCTAGCTTTTAATCTAAAAGAGATGGCATTGATTCAGACAGACATTTATAAGGACACCATGATCAACAAGGGAAAAAAATATTCCATAAGAACAAGAGCAAAAAAAGTATATTTACCTAAATCCTGGGCTCTGTTAGGAAAAGTGCTGTTAGGTTCCATGTGGATTTTTATTTCCTTGAGCAGTTTTGTTAACATTTTGTATTTTAACAGCCTGAGTCCCATGCTAAGAAGCTCACATATTTTATTTAGTCCAATTAGCAAACCTAAGAGATAGATGCTGCCATTACCTATCTTCTAGGTAAAAAATCAAATACCTAGGTGAAGTAACTTGCCTAGCTTCTCACAATAAGTGGTAGCACTGTTTCAAAACCAGTCAGACCTGAGCACCCACGGTCTGACCACCTTGCCAGTGTATTCAATGCCATGTTCCAATGCAGTTACTCAATCCAGAAAAGATAATACTGAGTTATTCCTCTAGGAAGCATTTAGAGGGCTTTAAACAATGGCCTTTGTTACTGCACATTTTCATGCTCTTACCCCCTTTATTTTCCTTTTTATTGAGGCCCTTAGGGTTAATTTTTAAAATACTAAACTCATTGTTCTCTGTTCCTTGCAGTAAGAAACATAAGGCTTCGGGAGGGCCACACAACTATACACGTTTGAAATTCCTTGTCAAGGACATGGTGACAAAACACGCTGAATCAATTCAAGAGTAAATGGTGACCTCAGTGATTCTAGTGCTGGGATTTTTCTTTTGTAATCAAAACAGTAAGAAAGTTCAAGCAACTCCCTGTAAAGATGTGCTGGTAAATTAAGAATTAGGAATGCCCCATACTCAGTATTTTATTTCTTCAGGTCAGAAATTGAAAGTCTCATGTGTAGAATTTATTGTTGATATGAAAAAAAAATCAGGACTCACTTTATTAGGTTTCATGTGGATAATTACTGTACTTTCCAGAAAATTTCTATTTCTTCTATTAGAACTTTGATTTCTTCCTTCCTTTCTTTCTTTATTGTGCTGGGAATTAAATCCATAGGCACTTTACATTGAACTATGTCCCCAAATCTATCTTCAGTTATTTTGAGACAGGGTCTTGCTAAGTTGCTGAGGATCTCACTAAGTTGCTGAGGCTGACCTTGAATCCACCATCCTCCCACCTCAGCCTCCCTAGTTGCTGGGATTACAGGCCTGCATCACCACACTTGGTGCAAACTGTTAATTTCTATTCTTTTTTCCCCAGCTCATTCATTTTTAATTTCTATCTTTATATGTATTATAAAATGTACACAAATAGCCTATAATGTGCAATAGTTATATGTAATTTGTTTGAAATTTTGTACTATAGTTAACACCCACACACCCACACACACATATGGTATAGTACCTGCTCAAGCGCCTTTTATTGATGAAGCAAGTGATCAATTTCATTGGTATAGCAATCTTTGGAAAGTGTAAAATATTAAGAATTCTCATAAATTTGGCAGTTGAACTTCAAACATTTCTAAAACATAACAAGCATTTGCTTTTTGTAATCCAAACAACTGATGATTCATATACCCAGAACTTTTTAAAAAGATACATTATTTGTGTAAGAAAGAACTAAACCATTGAACATACATTAGATGATAAAGTTAAAAGGCCACTTGTACAACATGATAGGTTCATCTCCATTAAAAAATAATGATGATTAAAAGCCATAATGCTATATTTAGGGCCTTGCAAAAATTCTTAATTATCTTCTAGACTAAATTATCTTAATTGCTTTCAGTCTAAAAGTAAAATTATTTTTAGTGCCAGTAGTTGGTAATTGACTTAACTTTTTTTCATGTTATTTGGTTATAATTTGAGTGACTCCCCTTGTCTTTCAGTGTCTTGATGCTCCAATCCTCCCTCGTTGCGCTCCTCTTTTTCTCTCCAAGCCTCTGCTACTTTCACTTCTTCTTTAACTCTCTCCTTGCTTTGGGTATTTACAGAATCCATTTCCTCTTTCTCAGAGAAACACTCTCCCCTGCTTTTTGCCTGGTTAACTCCTCCCCCCTTCAGTCCTAGCAAACATATTTTTCTTTCCTATGGTCTGTTACAGTTGTCTCTCCTGTATGCTCTATAGTATCCTGTACTCTGCTCTTCTTCGGGGTTTATCACACTGCTCGTTCAGATGTCTCTCTTCCAGCCCGGCATTTGTAACACTCACCTTAGAATTTTGACTGTCTGGGCTGTCTGGGCTGTCTGGTCTCCCTTCCCGGGACCTGGGTCTAGAGGAGAAGTGCTGGTCCATGACCAAAGGCCTCCTCCTGGATATATCCCTCCAGCCCATAAATGGCACTGTACTCTCTTTTGTCAGATGGTTTGAGCTTTGTGTGCTATTAGATGCTTTGATATCTTCACTTCAATCAACCATTTCCTTATGTGCTTCCTTTTCCTGTTCTCCTCCTCTTGCTCTCTTCTTTCTTTTCTGTTAGACTGACAGATTAGCCTTGCTAATCCTTCTGATCTTCCTCCATATACCTACAATCTACAGGTTTTACTCTTGATCTACCACTAGTCTTTTAATGCAGATTTTTCCTAATTCAGGGAAAGCAACAGATTTTTCTTTTTCTGTTCCTAATCTGTTTTTTTCTAAGCAAGAAACTATATTTTCTCTATCCTTGCACTCATTTCAGTCAAGAGAAAAAATGCTAGAAATTCTGCTGTCAGCAGAATTATATTTGATTTGAAAGACAAAAACTGCTGAATTACTTGAAATTCTATTTTGGTTATCTCCTAATTAAAAAATGACCTTGACTTTGTTTAATTGCAATACATTGTATACTATAACCATTCATCAGTCATTTTTCTGGATCATAAATTCAGATTTATATTTTATTCTTGTTAGATTATTTGAAAAGCATTTTAAGTTGTCTTTGGGTTAAACATTTCTTTTGTGTATCTGAGTTGCAGCTTTCCTCTACCCCTCTCTAACTTACACAAAATAAACCGATGGTTGTTAGATAGGCACCATCTTAGAGATTTATTTTTATGGCAATTTTCTGTTGCCTCTAGTGCTATTGTTGGTTTAAATATCCTCTCATGATTGTGCCTTAAAAAGCATAGAACATTAAGTTTGTCAATTTCTTATTGTCCAGAGCTTTGTTTTAAGATCTGTAATAGGAAAAATGAACCACCTGGATATTGAAGTGTGAAATTCTTACTTAAAGATATCGTTTGCTTTTTAATGATTTTTACATGATAAAGTAAATATCCTCAGGCTCATAAAATTAGAATTATCACAGTATTTGTCAATAATTTATTTCAATTAAAGGTGCAAATGATTGATTGGGAGACCATGTATATGCAGAATTGTGTTTTGCCAATAGTCACCAACAATCCAACTATCTGGAGACAACCACTGTTAATATTCTAATCTTTGTGATCTTTTAGTCTAAAATTTTGTGTGTGGAGGGTTATAAGTGGGGGAAAAAAGAAATAGTGTAAAAATAGGATATATGAATTACCTATTTGTTAAAAATGAGAGAAAAATCCTATACACAGGCACATTCTTATCATTTTTTTTTTTTGGATAGAACTCATCCTAGTTTTTAATACTTAAACTTCATAGAATATACACAAATACATGTGTGTATATACATACATACATGCATGCATTCATAGCTTCTTGACCAGTTTTAACAAAAAATACATGTTTACATCCTCAAAACTAATTATAATAATTTTCACAAAGCAGTGTTAATTTATCATTTGTATTCTTCAATAAGTTGCTTGAGGAGAGCTCGTACATTTTTGTCTATGAGGTTGTTTATCTTGGTTATTGATTTGTAGGAGGAGCTCAATATTTTCTCCCATAGTGTTTGCTTTTGGCAATGGCACATGTAGTCTCACTTTTACTGTATGGATATTTCAAATTTTTTATGTAATCAAACCATCAAATCACTAAATATTTCATATGTGGCTGCTGAATCCTAGGTCATAATTAGAAAAGACATTTTCTCTTCAAGATTACAAAAGTATTTACCTCTATTTTCCAATGTAGTTATAAATGTTTATATGTATGTATGTGATATGTATATAAAAGTATCAAGCTTTATATATATACATATATGTTATCTACCACTATATTAAATTAGATATTTAGTACATATGAAATTAATGTTCCCAAATAATTGGAGTAGGGATCTGATTTTCCAAAATAGCCCATTTGTCCAAACACTTTTCCTAAGTGCAATCATTGTTATATTTGATTTTCTATATGTATCTGAGTTTATTTTGGACTTCTTTATTCTGTTATATTGATACATTTATTTATTCTAGTAAAGGTGCCACATTTTAAAATATCTGCACTATTATTTTATATTTGTAAACCCAGTAGGACAGCTTTTGTCTTATTATTATTTTCAAGAAGTTCTTGAGTAAGGGTTGGGGTTTTGGCTCAGTGGTAGAACCCTTGCCTCACTGGTACTGGGTTCGATCCTCAGCACCACATAAAATAAATAAAGATATTGTGTCCATCTACAACTAAAAAAATTTTTTTAATGAATAAAAAATGTTCTTGAGTAAGCTAGAATATTTATACTCAAACTGAATTTTTGAATCAATTTGACATCTTACTCAAGTCAGCTTTCTGATTTAGGTATATATTTTGCATCATCACCCATCTGAACTTTGACCATGTTATTTGAAAATGTTTTAGAGCTTATCCCTAGATATTTTACATCAAAGTTGCTGGTGAATGAGATCTTTTTTTTTTTTTTACAACTTGTATCATTGCTTGGATACAGATATGATGTAGGAAGCTACTATCACTTGTAATATCTATTGGGGAGACTATCTTATCTAACATGGCAGTTTCTAAGCAGATGATTTCAGTTCTCTGTCCTGTGGGAGGCTGAAGGGGAAAATGATCAGCAAGTTGTACTACCATGGGGGGATGTCGAGGTTTTGGCAACTTCTGTCTCTCTCTGTTTGCTCGGAGTAGGCTATGATTTTATGTGACCTATTAATGCAACAAAAAAGGGAAATGAGGTGGGTTCCCAATACTCTTGACTGCTCCAGGAAACTCTGAGGACCAAGAAGTGTTGTTAACATACATTTTAAAGCAAATTAACCACTAATTGAAAATAAATTAGGATATTGGCATTGCATTCTCAGAGGGCAGCAGTTCTCAATTTGAAGGTCTGAAGAAAAGTGAAATATACTGTCTGCTAGGAAGGATTGTACTAAGAGGCCCTGGTTTGAAGTGTTTGCACTATGATTCAGCATTTTATTGAGGTGGAATTGTAAGAAGTTAATTGACCACCAACTTGAATCAATGAAACATTTTTTATACACAGCAATAGGATTACAAGAAAAGGTGAAAAATATCAAAGCAGTTCATTTGTAAGCAGATTCTAACAAATATTTATCTATTCTAACCACTGAAATTTTACAGAACTTTGCAGTTTACATTTTTTAAATGTTTTTAAAATGTTATTGTATTTTTAATCCTTTATTTTAATTGTTTTTATATTTATGTGGTGCTGAGGATAGAACCCAGCACCTCACGCACGCTAGGCAAGCATTTTTACCATTGAGCTACAGCCCCAGCCCTGCAGTTTACATTTTTTGAGGTCATTTAATCTTCATAAAAATCTGGTGAGTTGAAAATGGAGCTCTAGTGTTGTTCTTAGCCAATGAAGAAATTGAAGTTTAACAAGGATAAATAGATAGCTCAAATTTGTATAGCTCTTAAAAGATAAAGTCAGGTTTTAGACACAAATTTCCTGGTATATTGCAGTCTACACTGCTGCCTCCTCCAAGACTCGGCTTATTTTAAAATGAGATATATGAAATATCTTGTCTTGCCTTTCATCATATAGTGGTTCACACATACCTGACATTAATATTGCAAGCTACACACAAATGCTTTACTAGGCCAGTCTAATGATTACTTTCTGCCATGGCCAGTGAAAGATTTTATTAAATTCCTTCAACTTATTTGGTTTATTTTTTCTACCCGTTGACTTCATGCTTGACAATTGTGTGCTGTATTATAAGCAATTTCATAATTGTACTAAAAATTTTTTAGTTTTTGCGACCTAAGGGCTAAGTTCAATGACCTAAGTTCAATGACCTCTACCCTGCCATTGATATGACAACTTGAGGCTGATAAACATTTGATATTTCTGTGAGTTTTGGAATCTAGAATATTCTAAACTGTACTTCTAGTCTTTATTTCCTTAACAATTTTAGTTTACTTATGAGACTATAGGAAGCCTGAATATTATTTTTGCTATTTCAAATATCTTCTCTGGTACAGAGGATCTAGGATGGAAGAGAGTGGAATATTAGGGATTACTCTTATCTAAAATGATCTGTACTTTTTTTTTCAGAGAGCTCCAATGAGTATCCTTTGGATGGGGGAAACACACTTTGAAATAAATTAGGCGAATGGAATTATCTTTTCTTCAGAACTCTTAAAATTCAAATCTTCTGAGTATAGTGATAAGATATGGTCTGTATTTACTTATATCTTGGATCCTTCAAAAATTTGGTACCTTGTTATGATTTTTACCTCTTAAATTTTATTTTCTCTCTTCTTGTCTATTCTTATCACTTTCCCCTCAAAATTTTCAACAGATCCAGAGGACTAACCAATTTATTCAAAGACATCTTTGTTTAAAGAAGTATTAGATGTCTGATGTAAAAAAAAAAAGATATTGTTGCTAATATTTCAAGTTGAGGAATTTTGGATGATAAAATAATATCTTGTTAGAGATTAACTCTAGGGTCCTCTTTTGTACTGGCTCCTGTCAAGCTTCAATAATTTGAACTTTGAACAGAAGAACCTGTGACTGAAAATTAGTAATCAAAGTGAAATTTAAAAGATATCCTTTTGGTGAAACTCTCAGAAGATTCAAATCAAATAAGGAAAAGCCAGTGTACCACACTGTGTATACATCTTGTTTTCCAGATTCCATGTCAGAGTTTAACAGTGCAGACTTGTCAACCCAGATCAGGACTGGGTGAAAAGCCTTGTCTAGACAGAGGAGGAATATTACAATGAAATGCTTTCTGTTCAAATAAAAGACCCCTATGCATAGAATCTTCTTACCAAACCCATCTTCATTTCATGCTTACCTCTGAATTCATTATAAATTAGACACATTGCTAGGTATTACTTCTTCAGCATCTCAGAGAAAATGTTATCTTAATGTGATAAACTACCCATTTATAAATATTGTGCAATGAACACTGACATGTCTTTCTATACCACATTCTAGCATGTGTATAATTTTCTCATTTATTTCTCTCAGTTGCTTACTGTTTATTTGGTTGAAGAGTATGATATTATCATAATGGGCCAGAATAGTATATTCCCTCATTACTGATGAAGAATTCTCTAAAGATTTGGTTTCTTAGCATCAGTTTTAACTTGGTTATTAGTGTTAACAAGGTGTTCAGCTGTCTTAAGTGATGTTAGAAACATACCATGAAAGATTTTAATTAGACCATTATTTTGATACAAACATCTACCCCCTATATTTCTCCACCAGTATAATATGATAAATGGCCTCTTTACCATTCAGTGCTGATTTTGGGGAGTTTTTCTCTATTTTTGAAAAAGTGAGCTTGCTCAAAATAGTAATCCCTGATATATATTGGCATTTAGTATTTACCGGACACTATGCTGATTTATACCAGTTTTACAGCTAAGAATCATCTTAATGTTGTGTAAAGCAGCAGTAAGTGGTAGAAACAGGATTCAACCAAGATCTATTTCAATTTAAAGCTTGAGGGTTAGCCAGACCACAGCTACAGGACAGTAGAAGGCTTCCTCAGAACATATTCCTCCAAAGATTTCTTCTTTTGGGGGGTACCAGGGATTGGACCCACAGCCTTGTGCATGCAACTCAAGTGTTCTACCATTGAGCCATATCCCCCAAACCTTTTAAAAATTATTTTATTTTGAGACAGGATCTTACTAAGTTGCTGAGGCTGGCCTCAAACTTGCCACCATTCTCACTCAGCCTTCAGAGTAGTTACCTTTTAAACAAGATAATTAGAACATTATGATGATATGGTGGTGGTTATGGCTAGGCCAGCAACAGCAGTGTGAGAATAATATTAGAAGCTGGCAACAGCCTCATTTTCCGTCACTACACTGTGGTGCTTCCCAGGACACTGAGTACTTCATCGTGAGAATGGCTTTTATTTTCCCCCTGTTGTGTCTGTCTACCCATTATCTAGTTATTTATTTATTACTTAGTATTTACCACCTCATACCTGTTTTTAAGTTTTAGAAGTGAATCAGAAGTCAGGCATCAGACATCTTTTTTTTTTTTTTTTTAACTCCTCACATTTGTAAAGGTAATATGTGGTCTTCTTTAAATCTTAGAACCTCTGGAGGGTCTGGATAGCTTTCTTTCCCTACAGTAACGATCCTGTCTTCCATATGAAGATATTGTCAGTAGATCATGAAAGGGAGTTTCTTTTCCTGCTGTTGGTGGTGACTACACACACAGACTTACCATTTCTCTTTGTAGTGACACATATTTTCAGGATATCAGCTAAGATTCAGTAGACAGGGAAGCTTACAAACAACCTTGGAGTTTTGAGGTACAATTTTAATGGATTGAATATGGATGCTTCCATCCAAGCGTGACTACTGGAAAAAAACTAAGTGTCCCACATATTTAGAATCTCATTCATAAGGCTTTCAGAAGCCAGGACTTTCTGCTTCTGAGTAGATGATCGAGAGCTTGGTCAGGAATTAAATACAAGTTAGTGCTTGTCAAATGCTTGCTTAAGACATTGAACAATACCACAGTCATTTAACCAGATGCTCTAGGTCTGCATCTGTGTAAGGACAGCTCATTTGCAATTAATATGTTTATCCCACCTCATTTTGGTCTGTTAGGGGTTGAACTGTATCTCCCTCTGCTCAAATTCATGTTGAAATCCTAACCTCCAATACTTCAGAACGTGACTTTGTTTGGAAATAGGGCCGTTGCAGATGTAATTAGTTAAAGGATGAGGTTATACTGGAGTAAGGTCGGCTCCTAATCCAATATGACTGGTGCCCCTTTTAAGGGGAAATTTGGACACAGAGATGTGCATGTAAGGAGGACACCAGATTAAAGCTGAATTCAAGGTGCTGTGTTTACAGGCCAAGGAACCACAGATCACCAGCCAACCAAAAGAAGCAAAGAGAGCGACATGGAATAGGTTCTTCCTCACAAACTTCAGAAGGAGCCAATCCTGCTGAAAAAAAAAAAAAAAAAATATATATATATATATATATATATATATATTTCAGTACTAGGGATTGAACCCAGAGGTGCTTTACCATTGCGCTATATCCCCAGCCCTTTTAATTTTATTTTGAGACAGGGGCTTGCTAAGTTGCCCAGGCTGGCCTCCAACTTGTGATCCTCCTGCCTCAGCATCCTGAGTTGCTGGGATCAGGGGCCTGTGCCACTACACCCAGCTCAAAACCTTGATCTTAGAATTCTGACAATAAATTTCTGATATTTAAGCAACTAAGTTTGTGGCCCTTTGTTATGAAAATCCTAGAAATGTTTATTTGATCCTTCACAGAAAGATATTTATTGATTTGGAATTAACTATATTTATCTATGCCTTCAGAATGCTGATATGAGAATGCTCTCTTTAAATAAGACTTTATATTCTGGCTCTCTCTTCTTCCCACTTGAGCTGAGCAGCTTTCCTCTGCCACACTCTCTGTCATAAGGTTGTGCTTCACCTCAGACCCAAAGCAATGGAGTTTGTCAACCACAAATTGAAACTCTGAAAGAGAAAATGAATGAAACTGAAAGGCATAATGTTAAGCAAAATAACCCAGACACAGAAAGACCCTGTTGCTCAGAGAGGTCCTGGGACCCATAGCATCAGCTTCACTTGAGGGATGGTCACAAGGGCAGACTTTTTTTTTTCATATTTAATTTATTTATTTGTTCTATTTAGGCTTACATGATAACAGAATGCAATTTGATTCGTTGTACATAGATAGAGGATAACATATCAATTCTCTAGTTGTAAGTTGTATAGAATCACAACATATATGCAGTCATACATAAAGTTAGGGCTATAATGACCATCATATTCCACCACCTTTACTGTCCCCATGCTCCCTCCCCCCCTTACACCCCTGTGAACAGAGTTCCACCATTGTTCCCATGTTCTTCCCCACATTATGGATCAGCATCCACTTATCAACAAGTACATTTGGCATTTGGTTTTCTGAGATTGGCTTACTTCACTTAGCATGATATTCTCCAACTCCATCCATTTACCTGCAAATGACAAGGGCAGACTTTTAAGACCAACCCAGACCCACTGCCTCAGAATCTGTCATTTATCAGAATGACCACATGATTTGCATATATAATCAGTTTGGAAACACTACCCTGGTGGACAGGAAGACTCCTCTACCAGCTGCAAGCTTTACTGAATTACCCAAAGGAAGATCCACAGCAACATGCCATTCAATGATCCATCCTTCATTAGAGGATGGGAAATTGCTACATGGCCTTTTAGGGCTCCCCAGTCCCCTAGATAGTTAAAAATTTAAAATATAGCTCCATTATTATCTGGGATAGTAAATCTTGACTCTGGATGTAATATTTTTGAGAAAAATGGAAAGAATTCAGGGGATCCCCTTGGTTGGATCCTAATCCTGTCAAGTCCTATGGTTGAAATTAATGAATAGTAATTACCAAAACTTGAAAGTAACCAAAATGTCCTTAAATGAGTGAATGAATAAGCTGTGGTATAGCCATGCAAAGGAATATTACTTAGTGATACAAGATAAATAATGTCAAGCCATGAAAAAATATGGAAGACATTTAAATTCATTTTCTAAGTGGAAGAAACCAATCTGAAAAGGAATTATACTGTAAGATTTCAACTATACCACATTCTAGAAAAAGCAAAACTACAATAAAAACAATAAAAAGATAAATAGTTACAGGACTTGGGGTGGGTAGGGAGATAATAAGTGGAACATGTGGGACTTTTAGGGCAGCGAAACTATTCTGTATGATACTACAATGGTAGGTACATGACATTATGTATTTGGTAAAACCCCCATAACTTTACTACATGAAGAGTGAATCCTAATGCTTACTGAAGATTGAGGACTGAGGGGAAAGATTCTACAGGAACTCTCTATACTTTGTGCTTCATTATTCTATAAACTTAAAACTGTTCTAAAAAAATACAGCCTACTAATTAAAAACAACATTTTATATTTTGTAGCACTATTGTTAATATACCAATGTGCTATAATAAAGACCATTATAAAAAATTCCTACTTGAGTTCAGTTGCAGGAACAATTTGGTAGGCTAATGTATATGCTTTCCTTCTTTAAAGTACTGACAATCCCTGACTTAGTGATGGTTCAACTTATGAGTTTTAAAATTTTGCTATTGTGTAAAAAGCATACCCATGGATTCATTCTGGTTTTCAATTTCAGGACAGTATTTAATAAATTGCATGAGGTATTCAACATTGTATTATGAAATGGTCTCTGTGTTAAATGATCCTGCCCAACTGTAGGCTAATATAAGTGTTCTGAGAACATTTAAGGTAGGCTAGGCTATGATGTGTAGGAAGTTAGGTATATTAAATGCATTTTCAACTTAATGGTATTTTTAATGATGAGTTTCTTGGGATGTGACCACATCCTAAGTTGTGGAGTATTTGCACACGTCTTAATGGGCTTCCCTTTTTACTCTAGCATGCACAGAGCTTAGAATCAAGCACATTGCCTGTCTGTAGACCCCTGCACTTGTGTGCCTGAAAACACCTGCTTGGCTTCTTTCAATATTCTCCATTATAGCCTTACTTATCTTGAATTTACTGAGAAGCAGTTTAAAAACCTTTCATGAATAAAAGAAAAAACAATTTCAATTTTTAAACAAGAAAATGATAGCACATGTTCCCTAGAAGTTTTTAATGATTTGCAATATTTTCAGGGGAATTAGAATCATTAGCTACAACATATCATTTGGATAGTCTTGAGTACCAAACAACTATGATTTTAAAAAAATAGAGAAAACATTCAACCTTTGATTTTGGGAGACTGACTTATTTCACATAGCATGATAATCTCTAATTCCATCCATTTACCTCAATCATTCTTCTTTATGGCTGAGTAATACTGCATTGCATATGCATACACATTTTCTTTATCCATTCATGCGTTGAAGGGCACTTAGTTTGGTTTCATAGCTTGACTATTATGAATTGTGCTGCTCTACACATTGATGTGGTTGTATTCCTACAGTATGCTGATTTTAGATCTACAGATATATACCAAGGAGTGGGTAGCTGGGTCATGTGCTCGTTCCATTCCTAGTTTTTTGAGGACTCTCCACACTGCTTCTCCAGAGAAGTTGCACTAATTTGCAGTCCCTCCGACAATGTATGTGTGTGCCTTTTCCCCCATATCCTCACCAGCATTTATTATTATTTGTATTCTTGATAATTGAGTGAGATGAAATCTCAAGGAAGTTTTGAATCGCATTTCCCTGATTGGCAGAGATGCTGAACATTTTTTCATATATTTGTTGATTATTTGTATTTCTTCTTTTGAGAAATGCCATTTTAATTCTTTTGTCCACCTATTGATTGGTTTATTTGGGTTTTATTTATTTATTTGGTGTTATGTTTTTTGAGTTCTTTGTATACTCTGGATATTAATGATCTATCTGAGGAGTGGGTGGCAAAACTTTTCTCCCATTCTATAGGCTGTTCTCATGGATTTTAATTTAATGCCATCCCATTTATTGAGTTTTGACTTTACTTCTTACGCTTTAAGAGTCTTCTTAAGGAATTTAGTTCCTGAGCTAATATTGAAGTGTTGGGCCTACAGTTTCTTCTATTAAGTGCAGGGTTTCTGGTCTAATTCCTAGGGTTTTGATCCACTTACAGCTGATTTTTGTGCAGGGTGAGAGAGAATGGTTAACTTTCATTCTATTACATATGGATTTCCAGTTTTCATGGCACCATTTGTTAAAAAGGCTGTCTTTTTAACAAATGTATGTTTTTGGCACCTTTGTCTAGTATGAGATAACTGTATTTATGTAGATTTGTCTCTGTGTGGTGGAAGATATTCGAAAATGGGTGGGGGAAGAGAGAATGGAAAAAAATAAAGGGAGAGGGAATTTAATCAAAATAGAGAAAAGCTCAGTAGAGTAGATGAAGGAGGTTGAGGAGGAGAAAGGAGGATGGGAAAAGGGAAGAATAGTGGAATAAATCTGACTGGATTTTCGTATGTACATACATGAATACAGCACAGTAAATCCCAACATCAAGTATATCCATAATATGCTTGCTAATTTAAAAAAACTATAAATAAGATAGATCAGTAAGATCAACAGAGTAGAAGGAGGAAAGCGGGGGAAGGGGAGAGAAAGGGGAGAGAAAGGGAAAGTGCTGGAGACTGAATTAGAGCAAATTATATTCCATGCTTTTGTGATTATGTCAAAATGTACCCTAATGTTATATATAAGTAAAAAGAATCAATGTGAGGGGTAATTATGCCTTTGGAGTCCAAAAATACTCCTGTGCAACCATCTACAAAAAGCAACTGAGATTTTTTTCCCTCTATGGTAATTGATCAGTTCCCAAGAGAATTCCTTTCTAAATTCATTCATCCCTATAAAAGGCTCACTTCTTTGTGTAAATGCTGAAATGAGTAGAAATGATGCATGATTGAAGTCTTTAGGAAGAACAAGCAACACTCTGTCAGAAGAGCAGGGGAACATAATGGTGACTGCAGAGATGCAGACGAGCAGGCAACGATGTCAACAGTCAATACTGAATATCCCCAAAAAACCAAATGCCGAATGCTCTCTCTGATAAGTGGATGCTGATCCATAATGTGGGGGAGGACACAAGAAGAATGGAGGAACTTTGGTCACAGGGATGGGAGGGGGGAGGGGGCATGGGGACAGTAAAGATGGTGGAATATGATGGACATCATAGCCCTAGCTTTATGTATGACTGCATGTATGTTGTGATTCTACATCACGTACAACCAGAGAAGTGAAAAGCTGTGCTCCATCTGTGTACAATGAATCAAAATGCATTGTGCTATCATGTATACCTAAGTAGAATAAATAAATAAAATTTAAAAAAATACTGAATATCAGCGGGATAGGTCTTCTGTCTGGTATTGGAAACTGCAGCTTGCACCCACACCAAAGCGCATTCAGCCAGATACACAGATCAGAAATAGAGAGTATCAGCAGTGATGTCTTAGACCCCTGTGGGCAGGAAAGAGAGCTAGGGAGTCAAAAGCTCACCTGAATCTTAACTCTCAGGTGACAACTGGACGATAGATAGCAGGAAACCAGGCACATCAACCAACACCTGCCTCCTGCCCTCAGCCCCTCTATCGGGTGATAGAGGTGCAGGTCTGTAATCATCCTGTAGCTGAACATCCACTAGCTGTGTGGTCACTCCATGTCGTATTCCCTCTCCCTCAGCCATCAGTGCTGCTGTGCCTAGGGCTGTGTGGATGCTGTGTGTTCCAGGCAGTTGGTCTTCTGCAACCCTCACAGTATCCTATGAAGTAGATTGTATTTAATGTAGCTTTAAGCTAAGGAAACTGTGGCTCAGAAAAAAGTTAAGTAACTTTCCCAAAGTAACCTAGCTATTAAGCATCAGGACTGGAATTCAAGTTTAGGGCTGTTAGCGAAAGTGTTCCTATTCAACCTTTCCAGGGGAATCATCATTGGCATTCATAATGTTAACTCAGTCATTGTTACTGTCCAGAAATCTCTATATTTAATATTGTCTTACATATTTTCTCCTTTGGGAGGGTATCTACAGCTTTCAGCATAATGCCCGCTCCCACTTTCCAGTTATCTTGCTATTTCATTAATGTTATTTATTCTTTCCCTCCATGTGTAAAGCCTAGAGCTTCTGAACCCAGGGACTTGCATGTTCTTATCAGGTACTCTACCACTGACCTATACCCCCATGGTGCTGTTGAGTGCAGCTTTGCTTTGATTTCTGAGGACTTTCAGGAGAGACAGATAATTATGCTCCCACTAGAATCAGCTCTAAGTATGCCTCTTGATTTCTATACAGCATCTCAGAATGACTGGTTTTGTCTCATGTGACGCTGTTGGCTTACCCTTTGCAAAGTCAGGGATCCAGAGTCACGACTAGTGAGGTCTGAACTTGTTCTATGCAGAAACTTCAGTAGTTCTAGGCTTACACAGTAGACAGTGACAAGATGGGCCTTTGCAACAATGGGACATGTGTCAAGGGATGCAGGGATGCAGTTTTGGAAAATGGAACGGCAAGGAAAGGGATTCTCCTCTGAAACGGCCAGAGGGAGGGCAGCCTGGCCAGCATCCCAATTTTAGCCCAGTGAAACGAATTTCAGACTTCTGACATTCAGAATAGTAAGAGAATAAATACGTATCGTTTTAAGACCCAAGTTTATGTTCATTTGTTAGAGTCACATAGAAGAACCATGCACTTATATTTTGAACTTCACATAGAATGGGTCTATAATATATGGAATGTTCCCATCTGTTTTATGAAGAGCCCTTCAAAAATTAACAACTTCATAGCATTCCACTCAGTTTACTAAGAAGAGGCTGAATAATTATCACTGGAAACCCTGTAATGGACCCTAAAAAACATTTAGCCTCTCTTTTCAGGAAAAGAGTGAGTTATTATGAATCTTTGCCTTTTAACATTCTTTCTTGAGTTGGCATCCTATAGCTGGGTGTCATATTTGCGAGACATGGCAGAAAGAGCTCTTGAGTGTCCCTGGATATATCCCCTCAGGGATCCATTAGTGTTGAGGGTTGAGCTACAGACCCTCAAAACAGAAAAAAACTGTATTTCTTTGTTTAGATTTCATATTATTCTCTTCTGTACACCAGGTCTGTATTAGCTGCTTATTTCTAGTATCTGGGTCAAGTTAGCAGTCTGGGAAAATGCCAAATGGCTCTCTACAAAGATGGAACAGATAAAGGTTATCAAAGAATGTCATATAAATGTGCACACTAATTACAGTTCTTTTTGTGTTTACCGTGTAAATCAGTAAGAATATTACTACTGTTTCTCCTGCCCCTTCCTGTGGCTTATAGAATTTTATAGTTAAAACTTCTATTCCAATTGGACTTCACAAGAGGCCTTTGGATTCAGCTACTTTCCTTTTCAAATTTTATTCTCAAGAGAGTGGAGTTAATGACTGCAGATTGGCGTGGTGGATATTTTAGAGAGGTTCTTAGACTCATGACCCAGTTCTGCTGCTACTCAGATTTCTAAATTCTACTTGGAGCCTGGCCAAAATCACTTCAAAGCCACCTCGTCTTAGTCAGGGTGGTTTTAGGGCCCCATGGCTCAGATTTATCTCAGTAAGGCTAGTACCTTGCTCATGTAGACACTGAAAAAGGAAACACAAAGCTGCTTTCAAGCCTTATTAAAAATTACTTGGAGAAAGATGTCATTTATTCTTTGTGGCAAGTGTTCGGGTTTCAGAACATGGAACTCTAAGCAGTCTTCTGTTTTCATTT